>WTXH01000400.1:0-20334 GCA_022376555.1 Russula compacta
CCCTCTGCTGTAAGTATAGGATGATATCTGCATCAGTGACCATCATCTTGGTCATCTTCTGTGGAGTTCTAACACCTTGTTAGAATGGCTGTTGGTAGTGGTGGTGCTGGCTGTATTTGTCCTCTGTTTCCTGAAGGAGGAAGGGGATCTAGGTGTGAAGGAGTTGATTTGGATACTCAAGAAGCATATCATAGAGTTGATGCTGAGGAAGGGATGTCTGGAGTGCTGATACACCTTGTATTGCACTTAGTTTGTTGGTATGCCACTAAGGTCATAAATGGAAGGAGCTGCTTCTTGGTTCTAGGTTGCTGGTGCAGAGGGGTGGTTCTATAGAGCACTGAGAGGTCTGTTACTCAGTGACCTTCATCTATCTGAAGTGAAGAAAGGCAATGCCTTTCTGAGCACTTAACATATGTGTCAGAGTTCCCAATCAGGACTTGGTTTACTATATATAGTAGATTAAGTGAAGCATGTCACTAAGTCACTTAGCAGACCCTAGGGTACATTCTAGGGTGCAAGTGGAAAGGGAAAGGGGCTTTGAAGCTTCAGATCACTTGAAGGATTGCTCTGAGAATGTCTAGGATTCACAAGAGACCAAGCTTAAGGCTTTGGTCCTGTTCTATGAGCATATTTATACATAGCTATTTAAGTGGAGTTTCTGGCAGCAATTGATGTGTTTCAGTGGCAGTAAGGCCATGAAAACTGTCAGCAGATTAGTATAAGTACTTTAGTAAGTAGCTGAGGCAACACAACAGCAGTCTGGGGTGGCAAGAGCATAATAGAGGGTATGTAAAGTAGGATGGGGGAGGTGATGATGACTCTGGCCAGACCATGAGAAGTATGTACATATATGGACAAAAGATTAGTAAACATAAGCATCCCAACTGTCCACCATAACATGACCCCCTGTTCAGAGTCTTTGCTGCTTGTTGTTGACTTGCGAGGGGCAGTGGTGGTGGTAGTGGGTGATGCTCTGGCATTTGGAGCACTTCTTGTTTTGTTTGTTGTAGGTGCAGGTGATTTCTTCATCAATAAAACCCCAATCTCCTTTGATCTTCCTGGTGTGTAGGTGCATAGGGACATGAAATCCCTAAAGTACTTGCCTTATGGCCTCTTGTTCAAGAGACCCAAGGGGCTGATGGCTTTGGAGGCCTGTCGCTATCCTCCTATATGCATTAGCTTCTTGTAGTCCTCCCATCCACTCTACCACTTTGATTTTTTGATAGGCCAATTTGATCTTGACCTGTGTCAACTCCTGCTCCATAAACATGACCTCTTGTTCCTAGCATCTGTAAGCTCAGAGTCCTGCAAGAAGGGACTCATCTGCTAAGTCTGCTATGGCCCAGGTGACTTCTTGGATGAAGGGCTCTCTTCCTGAGAAGATGCACTTTTGTTGAGGTGTAATGTGTGGGCACAGGTATGGTACTGGGCTGGGAT
Source organism: Russula compacta (assembly GCA_022376555.1). Lineage (NCBI taxonomy): Eukaryota > Fungi > Basidiomycota > Agaricomycetes > Russulales > Russulaceae > Russula > Russula compacta. The sequence continues at coordinate 1,438 of WTXH01000400.1, forward strand.
GAAGTAAGGAGGTGTGTACTGGCTCCCCTCTGCCCTCACAGGTGCTGATGAGGGGGTATTTGGTGTTTTAAACATGGTACTTGTGGTAGGCAGCTTGGCTGGCTCTGCCATTGGGAAGGGGGACTGTAAAGGGCTCCTCAGTAGTGGTGATCCACCCCTCTCCAGGGTGGGCATCTTCCTCATCCTCCTCCCAGTTATCCTGCTCTCTGTTTTCTCTCTGGTTCTCATTTCTAGTCCATACTCCCTCATCCTCCTCCTCCCCCTCCTTGTATGCACAGGGTTATTTGTACTGGAGGTGGTGAAGGGCATTTGTGACATTATTTGTTGTAACATTATGCATGAGTATAGAGGTTCCTCCATTTGGGTCATTGCATTTGCTGTCTGGGGGGATAACAAGGATGGTGTCCATGTCCTCATTGTTTTGTTCCTTTTGGTTAAAAACATTGAGGAAGGAGTATAGCCTGGCTGTGAGCCAGGTTGCAGTTCCTGGGGAGGTCTCAGAAGTGGGGGATTCTGGCTCCAAAGGAGGGGGTGAGGAGGTACATACTGTACTGGCATCACTACCGGCATAATCTTCAAGATCAAGGAGAGTAAACTTATTGTAGCTGGATAGGGGGGTGGTTTGTTTGTAGGAGGTTGGGCTGGTGAACATGTTTGTTGGTTGGGTGACTGAATGTTGCAGAAGGTAGGAATAGTGGGAGCAGTGGTGGGGTAGGAGCATGTTTGTAAGTAGTGTTATGGGTAGGAATGGAAGTGTAGTAGTGAGGGTTCACTGCTGTCATTTATAGGTGGTGTGAAGGGTGCTTTTATAGCTGGTTGGGTCATTGGGATTGGTGGAATTCACTAAGTAGCTCTGGCACATGCAGGTCATTGCTGCTGACCCATGGATTGTCTGATGCAGGGTAGCCTTTCCATTTGACTAGGTATTGCTGTTGTCTTTTTTGTCCAGGTTTCCTTTCTGCAATAATTTCATCTACTTCATACTCTTCTTCTCCTTCAACTGTTTCAGGTGCTGGGCACTTGAATGGTATGCCATACTCCATGGTTTCCATATAGGGTGATAATAGATCCACATCAAACACTGGATATGTATGCATGTGTGCTGGCAAATTGAGCCAATAGGCCACTGGAGATATCTTTTGCTTGATGGTAAAGGGTCCTAGATGTTTTGGTTCCATCTTCTTTGATGGTGTCTTGTCTTTATGTTTTGCATCTAGCCAGACTTCATCTCCAGTCTTGAATGCTCTAACTGGTTTCATTATTGCTGTCTTTTTCTGTAGGGCTTGATGCACAATTTCCCTTGCTTTGGTTAGTTCCTTGAGTCTGACATCTATGGCTGGCACTTCTTTGTCCCCTTCAGTCCATATTGCCTGAGGGTTACATCCCATAATTAACTGATGGGGTGTGTGGCATGTTCCTTCATGTTTCCATGAATTGTGAGCAAATTCTGCCACTGAAGGCATGTAGCCCAGTTGTCTTGTCTTCCATTGACAAAGTATCTTAGGAATGTTTCAACCTATTGATTTATGCATTCACTTTGTCCATCAGTTCTGGGTGAAACACAGTGCTAAGGTTTTGTTTGGTGCTTATCACATTGCATAGTGTTCTTGTGAAGTTTCCAGTGAAACGAGGGTCTCTGTCAGATATGATGCATTTGGGGGTTCCAAACCAGGGAAAGAGGTGCTGAAGGTACAGTTGTGCCACTCCTTCTTCAGTGATTTCCTTGTTGCAGGGTAGGAATTTGACTGCTTTGGAACACCCTTGGTCCATGATGGTAAGAATGGTGTCATATCCTTTGGACTTTGGTAATCAGTTATAAAGTCCATGGACACATATTGGAAAGGTCCTTCTCCACTGGGGTGTCAAAGTTGTGTAGGGGGCTTCATGGTTCAGATGGTCTTATTTTCTTGACATTTGGTGCATCCTCTGATGTATTTTTTGACAAATTCTCAAAGTTTGGGGCCTTGGTAGCATCTTTTGACTAGGTCCCAAGTGTTTGAGATCCCTGGGTGGCCACCTGTGGGTGCATTGTGTATTTCTTTGAGGGTTTGTTGTCACTTCTTGTTGTCATTTGGGAGGTAGAGAGTTCAATAAATAGGTTATCAGGGAGGATGGTAGTTTGTTCATTGTTTACCCCCTCTTCAAGGTCTTTCTTTGTGATAGAAGGTCTGCATTGGTATTTGTTTCCCTGGAGAGTGATGGATGATGAAGTTGTAGTCTGCCAAGTAGTTCATCCATCTTGCTTGTCTAGGTGTTACTTTCCACACTGCCTGGAAGTATTTCAGGTTGTCATGGTCTGAGTGCACTTTGATTTGATGCCTAGCTCCTAGAAGGAAGTGTTTGAAGAATTTAACTGCTGATACTATTGCCAGCAGTTCCCTGTAATAGATGTCATAGTTGCATTCTGCTTGATTAAGTGACTCTAAAAAGAACGTGACTGGGTGTTGTCCATCTTCAAATTCCTGTGTTAGGGTGGCTCCAATGGCATAGTCTGATGCATCTGTGTCTAATGTAAATGGTTTGGTTTGATCAGCATTCCTGAGGATGGGGTAGGATGTGAATTTATTCTTGAGGTATTGGAATGCTTTGTTGACTTTTTGGCTCCATTCCCATTTCTTGCTCTTCTTTGTTAGTTCATGAAGTGGTTGCACAATTACAGTCGTTTGCATAACTCGTGAGAATTTGAGTTTCCGCAAAAGAGAAGTGGCCACCGAGCGCGTTTGACACTTATTGCTCAATATCTCTATCATATCTCTTTGAATTGCTCTGAATCTTTTTTTATTCGAACTGCAAAATTTGCCCGCACAACCCAGTAGTCGAAGCAAGTGAATTTTCGCTGCGGGACTTTCACTCATTTTGTTTCGAAAGGCATCTGAAACAATGGCTTTCTCGCTCTCTATACCAAACGTACTACGATCTCTAGATATTATGACTACTGGCCGGAGGAAAGGTGCGCACCCTCCTGGAACCCAGAAAGCCTTAGGCTGCCCCCGGAAAGAGTCAACATTGAAAACAAAACGCGTTCGTCTGACCTTGCCTGTCTCCCATCCTCCTGGAACGCAATCAGACAGTCCTGACGAGGATCCACTGCATGGCCGATGTGTCACGGAAGATGGAAATGATGATGGGGTGGTTCATCATGATGCCAAGGCTGATGGAAGTGCCATGCAGATCATGGGTAAACGTGTTCAGGATGGTGAGTCCCTTGTCACTGCATCTTTTACAAAGTTGGACTGACTCTAAAAAGATGTTGATATTGTATTTATGGTACCAAAGCATGGCGGAAAGGATCAAAAACGTGTTGTTATCTCTTCAGCGACACCATGGGAGGACATTTACCAACAGCTTGCAACAATAATGGGGTACGAAGAGGATGACGAATTTTCTATATCCTACCGCTTTTCAAACTCACCGAAATTGACCCAAAATTCCCTTGAAGACGAGAGTGATTATGCAGGTATAGTTGAGGTTATCAGGGCCCGGTGCCGCAATGCAACTCCCCTCCAGGTAATAATTTTGGATAACAATGTAAGTATTTAATCTGTATTCGTGGGCCTCACACTTTACCACTAAATTTTAGGTAGAAACATCAGCTCCGGTGGCCAGCAGTAGTTTAAAGCCTCCAGTAAGAAGCTCTTGAGATTGTGAAGGCCATAGCAACAGTGGAGCACCAAACGGACATTGACGAGGTAATAGGAGAACTAAAAAGACAGAATCCTGTTTGTGGCAACCATAAGATGCCGTGTTGGACTGGCCATTCATCAGGGGTGCATGTACAACTCACAGAAATGCACTTTCGGGCCTGGCAACAGATCTGGTATGTCTATTTCGCTCTCTAATTTATTAATGTCTTATATTTGGTGTCAGGTCAAACAACGTGAATTACCAGAGGACAATCAAACAGTAACATATAATTCCCCGCCCAATAATGCATGTTTGATGTTCCACCAGCTGCTCGCCATGGTAAGACCACTGCAGCAACTCCTTCATCGGCAACTCCCCCAATCATCATTAATATGCCCGAAGGACTTGTACCATCCCAGCCGCACAGGTGTAGTCCCCCACCTTCGTCGGATCCCTTTGATTATCTCAACGAGCCATGGCCTACCCTTCAAGAACTCCTTACCCGTGCCCAAAAGGCTGATCGACACCATATGATTTCACAATATATGAACACAGGCTTGTGAACAAGAGCTTTACGTCCTGACGATATCGAGAAATGTTCAGCCGAGGAACTTTTTAGACTCTGTGATATCCCCGCTGGAGCTGCAAAGCACCTCATTTCAGAAGTCAAGCGCATTAGTCGAGCAGTCAGGTCAGATGCGAAGGAGCGTAAGCGTCGTCGAGAGGATTAACTACACCTAATGAATTTTACCAACCTCTATAAATTTATTGCATATCTTCATACATAACCAGTATCACGGAAAAATCCATGTATATGATCAGTGGTAATATAGTCAAGCCCCTCCATGAGGAAGACAAACAGATGAGCAGGACCATTGACACGATCCATTGCCGCTCGGCCTTCCCGTAATTCCACGAATCCAATCCTTAAAAGCATGGAACAGTTCTTCAATAGGTTGAAAGTCAGGAGAGTATGGGGGTAAAAATATATATCTCATGCCACTAAGATGGAATTTGTATCAGCTGACGCTCCAAAGCTTGAATAGAAGGCCGTTTTTACGAACCGTTCAAGGATAATCTCTAAAGTCTCCTTTGAGTGATGAATGCTGGCATTATCCATGAGAATGACACTATTCGGGCCAGGGAATGGGTTCATTCGGTCCAGTAACGTATCAATGAAATGGCGGAAAGTAATTGCATTGAATGAGCCTTCAACATGTTCACATGTAAGACACCATCAAGACTTATTGCCGGCAGAACGGAATACCTGCATATTCATGAGTACAACACTGAGCGAAACGTGATCGGAAAAAATCACCGTGTGCCTCTCTCGTATGCTACTTCAATTGATGCACGCTTACCACTGTAAGACCACCCAAAATCTCTGTTCATGTTGCAAGCATCAACAGCCCTTCGTCTATAGAGACAGTTGGCAAGGGTCTATTGTTGTACAAGGTCTATAAACTCTGCTTGACGTTGATGGTCCCGTTCCGGGCTACACGAGCAAGCTGCACTCCAAGTCAACAGAATTGATACGAAATACACAAGTAGATGGGAGAAACTCACTCTCTTATGTGTGATCCCATTTCTGTGGAGATATCGGCATAACGACGATAGGGAAATCTCAATACCTTGCAGCTCCATCTCCTCCTTCAACTCATCCAAATACAGGTCAGGCTGTGTCTCAGCTATGCGAAGGATAAACCCTGCAGCTTCAATATTACTTCTGAGAGTCAGGACAAGATCTTACCTCAACGTCATGACTTGTCAGATTCCGTGGTCTCCACCAAAGTTTCTTTGTGTCGAATGATCCAGGATCCTGCTGCAGAGCCCGATAAATGGTAGCTGGCGGAAGTGCCAGGAGATGAGATATTTCTTCAGCCATAAAGGCTAATCGTGAGAGGTGGTGAACCCGCTCTTTGAGATCGGCCGAGTGTTCAGTGCCAGGCATTGCGAGAATCCAAGGATGGTGAGCTATGTCCAGTCAAGCAGTTCAAACGGGGTATGGTATGAAGCTCAGCCAATTTCAGGACTGCCAGTTCACTTGCTTCGACTACTGGGTTGTGCGGGCAAATTTTGCGGTTCGAATAAAAAAAGATTCAGAGCGATTCAAAGAGATATGATAGAGATATTGAGCAATAAGTGTCAAACACGCTCGGTGGCCACTTCTCTTTTGCGGAAACTCAAATTCTCACGAGTTATGCAAACGACTGTAGGGAGTAATGATCAATGAAGTCTTTGTAGAAGTTTCCAAAGCCTAGGAAGGCCCTAAGTTCCCTGACTGTTGTAGGGATGGGCCAGTCTGTAATTCCTTTAACTTTGACTGGATCCATTTTGACATGTCTGCTTCCTACTAGCATTCCTAGATATTCCACTTCTGTTTTGTGGAAGTCACATTTCTCTGGTTTGAGATAGAGGTCATTTTCTTGCAAGACTTCTAGGACTTTGATTACTTCTTTATAGTGGTCCTCCCAAGTTCCATTGGTGGCAATGAGGATATCGTCCATGTAGATGAACACATTTCCTTTGGCTAATTGGTCCCTGAAGACAAAGTCCATCATGCTTTAGAAGGTGGCTGGGGCATTCCTCATTCTAAAGTACATTACTTTTGGTTGAAAGAAGCCTCTGTTTGTTTTAAAGGCTGCTTTATGCTGGTCTTCTGGTTGGATGAGGATGTTATTGTACCCCTAATGTACATCAAACTTGGTGAAGTGTTTCTTCCCTGCAAGTCAAGGTATTAGGTCTCTAATCAAGGTTAGGGGGTAGTTGTTTGGGATGATCCATCCATTGAGCTTTCTATAGTCTTGGACTGGTTGTAGTTCTCCATCCTTCTTTTTAACAAAGAAAAAGGGGGAGGCATATGGGGATTTGGAAGGTTCAATGTATTTCTTTTCCTGGTGTTCTTTTAGGAACTCTTCCAATGCTTCCTGTTCTTTGGGTGATAGGGGGTAAACTTTACAGTCAAATGATGCTGGAGCATCTGATTTTAGATCTATAGCATGGTCCCAAGGTTTTGATTCTGGGATCTGCTTTGATGCTTCTTCACTGAAGACTTTCTGGAATGGGTGATATTTTTCTGGTACTAACCTGCCCATTGGATCTGAATTTTCCTGTAGAAGCTGAATTTGTTTTTTCTGATTTTTTGTTGATCCCCCTTGCCCCCAGAATGAACCAGAAATATATTGTGCACACATTCTCCATCTCTAGTTAAATTATTGAAAGGATAGAGTGAGGATAAGATATTCCAAGGTAGCTGGTTTTATCAATCACTGATTTCAGTGCAAATTCTTCAATATCCAGCTGAATTCATGTTTGTTTGCTCCAAAAATATTCACAGGTCCTCTTAACTACTATTAAATTGTATTCCAATTCTTACTTTGGCCTTCTGATGTGATGGACAATGATGAAGAAGCAGTGAAGGCACTTTGGGGCATTTGTCACAGAATGTCACAAGGATTTCAGAGTCAGCTGATGGCACCAACTTCATAGAGCAGTGTCTGCGCTCAGAATGACTGGCCTGTGCTACCTAGCATGCAGACGCTCCAATCACAAGGGCACAACATGAGATGAAGTGAGGTGAGGGAAGGTGCAAAGCTTTATAGCTAAGCTATATAGGAGCCAGGGGTGTAATTATTAGGGAAGATAATATTATGGAGGTGTGAAATGCAACAAGTGAAATGTAATGGAACAGAGTAATGGAACGGAATCAGAAGTAATGGAACAGAAGTCCAGACTAGATCTGAATGCATGTAGATAGTAATGATGCACATACATCTAATAGAAAGTACTAGGTCCTGCTCCTGGTGTGGTGCCACAAATGTTCAGTGGCTGGTATGCATCACTTTGAAAGTGCTGCATGTTCAGGGTGTTGGATTTTGGATTTTCAGGTGCAGGGGCTTGCCATTTTGAGGCATGGTTGAATAGGCCTGAGAATTGGGGCACCTCACAAAGATCCGAGTTCTGCTTGAAAAACTCATTGACATACATGATCAATGCTTCTCTTGTGCTGTCTTCAGAAAGGTTCAGTGCTCCTACAATTTCCTGCAGGTCAGGTTTCTTTTTTGAATTGAGTGCCCATAAGTGGTTGATCAGCAGGGTGGTTGCATCATTGCTGTTCCCTCTCAGCAGCCTGCTGCTTTCATCAGATTTCAGTGTCCTTCTTCTTTTGAACCTTTTCTGCATGCTCTGCTTCCTTCTCAGCCACCAACTGCTTCCTTTCCTGAGATGTCAAAACCTGCGCCTTAACATTTAACTTTTATCATTTGCTTGCCCTTCCATCTCACTGGTTCTTCTGTCTTTTCTCATTCTGGAGTTCTACTTCCATCATCTTTGCATGCCCAGAGAGCTGTTGAACCTGTTTCTCAAGTTGTAGGATGTGATGATACAGTGTAGGGTCATAGTAGAACTGTTGGGGTGGGATTGGGGTTGGCAGGGCAGTTGGCAGAGTGGGCTGAGACATGATGGGATAAGGGGCCAGTGGAGGAGGTGGGAGTTCAGTATCATTGAAATCTGTGTCTGAATCTGAATCAGAGTTAGAATCAGAATCACTGCCATGATGGACACAAGGCAATGGAAGGGGTGGTAATGATGGGAGTGGCAGCAGTTGTCACTGGCGCAGACCATGACCGTAATAGCTGGACTTTAGCTGTGAGTGAAACATCCGCACTGCTTGCAGAGAGTGGAAAGTGTGCCACGAGTCTCCCCCTGGGGCAACAACAAGGTCACAAAAGCCTGTATACTCCTAGTCAAGGACTAGACAGGGACAGGACAAGAGACTTAACTTAGAGAGTCCTTGCCTGAGCGCTTAGGGCACTTATATACATGATGGCCTAAGGCCTAGACTCCCAATCCATATTAGTACAGTATAGTAAGTGTCATATAGTAAGCTGAGCAATCCGCTCACCAAGCAGTAATCTAAAGATAGCACACTTACTAAAGCATTGACTGATACTTTAGCAATACTAAGAAGCTTCCAAAGCTTCTTCTCATTGCTCCTGACTAACCATTAGTCAAGCACAGTCATAGTGCTTACTCAAGTGTCCTAGCTTCATCATCCTGCCTTGCAGGCATCCTACTAAGCATTGTCCATGCCATATTGCATGTGCTGGCCTGAATGGCATCACTGGGCTGCACTTCTGAATCCTGTCTCGAACATCCATGAGCCATACTTACCTCCTCGCTGCCTAACAATCTGCCCTCCAGAGTCTCACCAGACTCCATCCTTAGGCTCTAGCACCTCGATCTGCCCTCAAGGGACTCACCAGCCCCAATCCTTGGGCATTGTCAACCTTCACAAGATGTCCCCACAGTTCTCTAGCTTTGCCAGCTAGCTGCACTGTGACAGCAGTGATGGGAAACCTTGAGCTTGCGTTGAGAAAGGGATGCTGGGCACTCCTTATCATTGAAAACCACTTGGTTGATTTGCCATATCCCACTTTTTTTGAAGGTTGATATGATTGTAGCACATTTGAATGTGTCCCCTCTAATGACCATGTATTCCTTGATGAAGTCCTCCTTCTGCATTTCAGTGCTTGTGAGTTCAACAACTTCATTGCACTGCTCCAGCCATGCTCATTGAAATAGACCAAATACACCAACATTGAGTGGCTGTAACTTATGCATCATGTGTGGTGGAAGACAGAGAATGATAATATTCTGTTTGATAGCAAGGTCAATGATCTTGGGACTCCCATGTGAGTGGTGACCATCAACAAGAAGTAATATTGGCTTTCCAGACGTGTTTCATATCATTGCCTGAGAGATAAATGACTTCTCAAACCAATCAGATCCAATAAAGTCATCAGTCCATCCATTCAGCAACATTGCAACACTGAGAATCTCTGCATTAGCATAGATAAAGTGGGATCAATATTACTGTATACACACACAATGTCAGGATGGTTTTCAAACCATTCTGGACAAAATGACAACCCTGAAAACACGAAGCCAGGTCTAAGAGATGTGCCATCTGCACATATCACTTCAATAATCGTGACAAGTTTAAGGTTTGCACTTTGCATTCTATACTTGGATTGCTGCATTCTAGAGTAGAGATACTTCCACTGCATGCCCTTTTTTCCACCACCCCTCTGGCATCCCTTCTCATCCATATTATAGATATTCTCTGGGGGTATACCTGCTTCTTTGACAATCTTTGACAGCTTGTCAAAGAAGTGGTTGACAACTGATCTATTGAATGCTTTAGGTCATTTAGGATCAAGACCATTTGATGAGGATAGAATGATGTCAGGATGGCATGCAAGGAAAGCATGGATCCAGTTCTTGCCTAGTTTCTTCTTGTCAGGGTGGAGTTGTTGTGCATGAGCCTTGATCACTCGCTTACAGAGTGGAAAGCCTATGGAACCAAGATGCTTAATCCAGAGCACAAGAACCTTTTCAAGAAAGTCCAAGAGAAACTGTTGGTGAGCATGAGCCTCACTGCATGGTTTATGAATATTACAAAAGCAAGAATAAAGAGTAGTGTATGGGACCTTAAGCTCAAAAGCTTTTGCCTTAATGTTAATTCTGAGCCCATTGTTTTTCTCACAAGAAAGTTGGTGACAACCTTCCTGGAGTCATGCTACTTGTTCTGCATCATTTTGATTTCTGGGTGTTGACATGCGGCAGGGAGTCGTGTCAAATGCATGGATCACATGGCATACAGTAATCACAATTGGTGCATCATTACGTCAGCACATGAAGACAGAGCTTCAAGCTGACTGCACTTTTGTCACACAACACCCAAAGGTCCTTTGGCATGCTACAATTTTATAATGGACACATAGTATAATGATGTATATATGATTGAGCACTGTATTAAAGTCTATGTGATTTTTTTTGGGGTCTCAGGACATGATTTTGGCTGGATATTAAGGCCCCATATGGCTGCCAGGTTTCAGTTTTGCTTAGCTGCTCAGTTTCAGTTTTGGAGTTCTCTGGAAGTCACTACTGTGACAGGGGTGTCCATGTAACATAACCTAATATTGGGATAATACTCCCAATACTGGGGTGACAGTCACAACACACATGATGCATGATGTCATGGTGGACTATTGGGATGCTTATGCTTACTAATATTCTTACCTTATATGTACATATTTCCCACAGTTCGGCTGGAGTCATCACCACTTCCCCCTCCTTACCTTACACTACCACTATTGCACTCTTGCCGATCCCTTCTGCTGTTGTGTTGCCTCGGCTTGTTACTAAGTACTTACACTAATCTGCCGACGGTTTTCATGGCCTTACTGCCGCTGAAACATGTCAGACGCTGCCAAAGACTCTGCTTAAATAGTCTGTATAAATACGCTCATAGAAGGGGACAAAGCCTTAGCTTGGTCTCTTGTGAATCTTAGACATTCTCAGAGCAACCCTCTAAGTGATCTGAAGCTTCCCAGCCCTTTCCCTCCCACTTGCACCCTAGAACGTACCCTAGGGTCTGCTAAGCGACTCAGTGACGCGTTTCACTTAATCTACCATATATAGTAAACCGAGTCCCGATTGGGAACTCTTCGAACTCCAACACATATGTTAAGTGCTCAGAAAGGTGTTGCCTTTCTTCACTTCAGACAGACGAAGGTCACTGAGTAACGGACCTCTCAGTGCTCTATAGAATCACCCTATCTGCACCAGAACCCCAGCAGAAGGAGCAGCTCCTTCCATTCACGACCTTAGTGGCATACCAACGAACTAAGTGCAATACAAGGTGTATCAGCACTCCAGACATCCCTTCCTTTGGAACTTGTCTTGAGTATCCAAATGACTCCTCCACATCTAGATCCCCTTCCTCCTTCAGGAGATAGGGAACGACAGCAGCCAGCACGCCACTACCCACAGCCGTTCTAACAAGGCGTTAGAACTCCACAGAAGACGACCAAGACAACGGTCACCGACGCAGATATCATCCTACACCTACAACAGAAAGACAGAGACAGGCCAGACACCCTACCCTCATGCAATAGAACAACAGCCAAGAGGCTGCCAGACAGAGACATCGACAGAACCGCCACGCTCCGTCCAGCGTGACACATGATGCATGATGCATGTGAGCAGTGGTGTGCATGAGCTCAGGGATTCTCACCCGAGAGGATGCAGCAGTGAAATTTAATTTTTTGGGGGCCTCTTTCCACCATCATGCCATGTCTGGTCAACAGCTCCTAGAGAACACCCAGCCAGAACAGCAGCAACCTGATGAGGAGGAGGACTCTGACAAGGAGCGCTGATCACATGCATCATGTGCATTGTGACTGTCAGGCACCCCAGTATTGGGAATATTATCCCAATATTAGGTTACATTACATTGGACACCCCTGTCACAGTAGTGACTTCTGGAGAACTCCAAAACCAAAACTGAGCAGCTAAGCAAAACCGAAACTGGGCAGCCATATGGGGCCTGAAGAATTTGCACTAAAATCAGTGATTGATAAAACTGGCTACCTTCTTGGAATATCTTATCCTCACTCTATCCTTTCAATAATTTAACTAGAGATGGAGAATGTGTGCACAATATATTTCTGGTTCATTCTGGGGGCAAGGGGATCAACAAAAAATCAGAAAAAACAAATTCAGCTTCTACAGGAAAATTCAGATCCAACAGGTGGGTTAGTACTATTTGATCCCAGGTCTTCTTGTCTTTCTTTTCTGCCTCTTAGATTGCCAAGTGTGTAGATGTGGTGGTTTTCCTGATTTGGGAAAGCACCTTCCATTTGTGAGCATCAGCTGTGGATGCCACAATGCTTCCTTCAATGGTTCCTTTCTTCCAATCAATCTTCGGTTTGTTGGTGGCTAGGAATGGGTATCCAAGGATGATGTTATCATGTCCTAAGTTAGTGACAAAGAAGGGGAATTTTTTTGTGATTCCTTGATATTGAATTTTGAGTTCTACGTTGTCAGTAACTTTCCCAGCCTGATTGATGGTTCCATCAATGTTCCTGGCAATTCTTGGTTTCTGGAGGGGTACTGTGGGGATCTGGAAGCATTGTATAAGTTTGTGGTGGATGAAATTTTCTGTGGCTCTGCTGTCCACAAGTGCTGTTGCATTGGCCCTTCTGTTCCATAGATGTAGTATTATTTGAGTTTGTACTGATTGAATCTTGGGTACAAATATGTTATTTGTGAACAGTGCCCAAATGATGGCCATGTCATTCAGGCGGTTAAAAAATCCACTCCTTTGGCTTGCATTGCTTTCATCCATTGCACCTTCTTGTTGTCAGAGAAGGTGACCATTCTATTGACTATATCTTTGATTTCATCCATTTCCTGATGTTCTTCTTCAGCCTCTTCCATTTCCTCATCTTCTTCTTCATAGTATTTGTCATTGCTTTGGACCATTTTAATGTAAGATGGTTTCTGGAGTGGCCTCTTCTTGGTGGGGCAATTCTTGGCCATATAGCCTTGCTTGCTACATTCAAAGCATTGTCCTTCTTCTCTGTGCTTCTTCTTGGCTTCATCAGTGTCTGCTTTCCTAATGGTATCCACTTGCATAGGAGTGCCATTGGTGTAAGGGCATTTCTGAGTGAACTGGGGTTTAGGAGGTGTGGCTGCATGACAGGGTGGGGGTCTTTTGGGTCCCCAGTTTGGCATCAGCCATTTCCCTTCTCTAAAGATCAGGTTCTCCTGCTCCTGTACTTTGGATTCCTTCTGGACTGCCTGGACATAACTGTCAAAGGTGGTTAGTCCAGGGTAAATTCTGAGTGTTTGTTGTCCTAAATCAGATGGTAGTCCTTGTAGGAACATTTGTAGCATTCCTGGTGTGTCAAGTGCATATCCAGCTTCCATAGTTAGGTTCTTAAACTGAGCTATATATCTGTCTAGGTCACCTTGTTTCATTCTGAGTTGTTGGACCATGGTGGTAGCTTTGGTAACCTTGTGGATATCAGTGAATGCAGCAGTAAAGTGTTGAGATGGAACGTCTGCACGGCTATGCCCGGACCGGACAGTCTCACGCTCAGGGGTTCAGTAGAACCAGCCCAGACATTACAAGGGGCACCTAATGCTCCAGGACAATTACGGACTTAGTGAGCACATGTCGGCACATAGACTGCATGGACACCTACGTACATATGATACCCTAGAACAATGTGATTACGCCCTTATGGCTGATCTAAGAACTCTCTTTTGTTATCTGACTCAATTATTGTATGATCGAACTGTTTCAGATTGACACTTTACCTACTGTCTTTACGATCAGGTAGTTACAATCACATACGGACCTTTTAGCACAGTTCTACGCTTACGCGTACCCCTTCTAAGGGCTCAGGGTATGTGCGGACTCTTTGGACTCGTCCATATGTAGAATATTGTAATTATGCGGTATAGTGGATGCCTGTACTCACCCCTTAAGGGCTTATGGACATATGTAGACCATAGGAACTATAAATACACCCTTGGGAGTGAGCAAGACGTCTCATCTCCTACAGAGTTCTTTCTCTGTGTGAACCACCCTCTTCAGCTGCACTTCATCATAAAGGCTGTTTCAAATTCTGCCCAGTGGACTTCATCCTGCATGGGTACGTTGTTGGTGTGGTGTTGATCACTGAGGTGATCAACTTGTTGGTAGACCCAGTCATTGACTAGGGGTCCCTGATGTAGGACAAGGTTAAGGCTGCTTGCTTGTATGGGACTTGCATTGCTTCATTGTCTTTATTGAGCAGTTTGTAGAGTTTGAACTCCCTTAGGAACTTGTCACTTTGACTTCTGTCTCCTATGTATATTTCTAGGGGTGTGCCATTCCATTTTCCGTGGACAGGGCCTGGAAGAGGAGCAGCTTGTGCCCCTGCTTGTTGTGGTCCTGGGGGTGGCCCTCCTGTGGGTGGTTGGGGTTGCTGAGGTTGCTGGGGTGGTATGTTGGCCATAAAGACTTGTATAGGTGGCAGAGGTGGTGGCGGTCTGATTGTTGGTCTACTGGGTTATTTGGATCTGTGGCCCAGTGTGATAAATTGCTAGAAGGTTGACTTGTTCATCTAGTTGTCCAACATCTTCTGGGAGTTGTGGTTCCTGTTCTGGGGTTGTGGAGCTTCTATGTGCTTGTGGTGTGCAGGAGTTACTTTGTGATATATAGGGGGTCTGCTTGTTCTGGTGTATAAGGTCTGTCTTCAGATCCTTCACTGGCAGTATGTTTGTCTCCATTTCCTTCTTCAGAGGAGTCATGTGCTTCGCTTCTTGGTTCCCTAGGGGAGTGGAGGTTGGTGGAATGGGTGTGAGGGGTGTAAGTTCCTGGTACTATGGGTTCTAGTTCCTCTGCAATGACTGCAGGGGTTAATGTGACTTGCTGAGCTGGTAATCAGGGTGGTAGGGGTCATCTACTGGTGGATATCCTGTTCATGCTGTTCCATGTTTAATTCTGTCTTGGTTGTATGCCCAAAAAACACCATTTTTGTCTCTGGTGAGGGTGTACCAGTATCCTTGGATAAATTCAACTGGGTGTCTTCTGATTGCACTGGTGTGTTTGCTGTGGAAGTTAAGGGTGTATCCTCGTTTGGTCCCTGGACTGTCCAATGGATGCTTTGTCCTGTGATATAGTCTGGGAGGTTTGGTTCTGTCCTTCATAGGAGGCAGACTCTGAGGCTTCCTGCAAAAGCTCTCAGGTAAATAAATGGTTCTCTTCAGAATTCTTCCATGGTGACTGAGAAGCTTGTTCTAATGTCATGCTGGACTCAGCATGGTGGTTCTGTTGGTGTTTCTGTCTGGCAGCTCCCTTGGCTGCTTGTTCCCTCTGTCTGGGAGTTAGTTTGTCTGTTCTATCCCTCTGCTGTAAGTATAGGATGATATCTACATCAGTGACCATCATCTTGGTCATCTTCTGTGGAGTTCTAACACCTTGTTAGAATGGCTGTTGGTAGTGGCAGTGCTGGCTGTATTTGTCCTCTGTTTCCTGAAGGAGGAAGGGGATCTAGGTGTGAAGGAGTTGATTTGGATACTCAAGAAGCATATCATAGAGTTGATGCTGAGGAAGGGATGTCTGGAGTGCTGATACACCTTGTATTGTACTTACATCAGGAAAAACCTCACCCTCACATTTGTATAAATATCTTCAAATGTGCTTAAGTTTGTTCAAATTTGAGCAAATTTGCAAACTCCATATTTGGCAAATTAGAAAGGTCCCCCTCCTTGATTTTCTGAAATATGGTCTAATTTGTCAAACTTTAAGCATATCTTCACTAATTATATGCAATTCTCTAACAATTTGATCTTCATTTTATGAATTTTTGTCAATTTGGATATATTCAACTTTTTATTTTACTGCATTTCCTTAATATTATCAGCAAATAGGGTTATCATTCTCTTGTATCACTAATTATACAAATTGATTGGTAAAGTAAAGGATTAAAAAATATGCTATGACATCACAAAAAAGTGGGCAACCACAGAATGATACACTGATACTTGACCTACACCCATGCACCGGCAGGCAGGGGCAGCCACAACAGCTGTGGCCAGGTGTGGTCAGGTGTGGGTTGGCAGGTGCAGGGCACAGCCAGGCAGGTGGATACAGAGCAGGGCGCAGGGACAGGCAGGTGTGTGTGGTGGCAGGTGTGAGTGCAGAGGGCACAGGCACAGGGCAGGGGGACATGGACACAGGCAAGTTGCAAATGTGAGCATAAAAATGAAGTAAAAAAGTAAAAACTACTCACCAGACTCATTGCATAAGCAGGCAGGCAGGGGCAGCCACAACAGGTGTGGCCAGGCAAGGTCAAATGTGAGTTGGCAGGTGTGAGCACAGACAGGCACAGGCACAGGGACATGGATGCAGGCATGGGGATGTGGACATGGATGTGGGCAGATTGGAAACATGACATAAGAATAAAGTAAAAAAAGTAAAGACTACTCATCAGACTCATTGCAGAGGCAGCCAGGCAGGGGCAGCCACAACAGGTGTGGCCAGGTGAGGTCAAGTGCGAGTTAGCAGGTGTGAGTGCAGATGGGCATGGGCACAGGGACATGGATGCAGGCATGGGGATGCAGATGCAGATGTGGGCACAGGTACACAGATGTGGGCAGATTGGAAATGTGAACACAAGAATAAAAAAGTTAAGACTACTCACCAGACTCATTGTGGAGGCAGGCAGGCAGGGGTGGCCACAACAGGTGTGGCCAGGCATGATCAGGTGTGAGTTGGCAGGCAGGCGCAAGCACAGGAAACCAGGTGGAGGTTGGCACAGCCTGTCACTGGTGAGAGCAGTGACACTTAGATGTTGTCAGTACCTTGAGTACTGAGGGAAATCACTGAAGACTCAGCCACTGCACCCACTACTGTAGGTGGGAAGTAACTGTCACCACTACCAAGCAACTCATTGATTGTACTAGAACTTGGACAAATGTTTGGGGTGCCAGCAACATGTGGTACACAGAGAATGAAGCATAGGAACTCAGTAGAGTGAAACAAGCCACAGCTTCTCCTAGAGACAATGGAACGATAGTCACTACTCCTATTGGACAAGGAGACTTGACTTAGAGTCTCGTCTCTTGCATGTGCATGCATACAAATACTACTGTTACATGACAAGGTACTACCAACTATTCTGTGAACTCAGGGAACTCCAGCTAACCAGGCCTAACTCCAGCTGACTGAGTGTTACTCCCTGCTGACTGTGACACTTACTGATGCTGACTGAGGCACTACAAATCATGCTGACTATCCTAGGATACTAGCTACTAGGGGAGTCTGAAAGTCCAACCAGTATCTTACCAACCCCAGGCCTAGACTGGTCTACCAGTCCTGGGGGTCAAACCCCTCTTTCAGATATCATCAGTGGTTCTCTTGCCCTCTTGCAAGCCGCTCTGTGACATTACCCTTGGTCTAGAACTTAGCTGCACCGCAGCATGACCTGTTAGGGATGGAGGCAAACTTCTTACACTGGTCTCTCTTTGGGAATGGGTCATCTTGAAGGGCCCTAAACAGGGCATAGCCTTCATAGGTGTGAGATGCAAGGAGACATCATCGACTTTGCTCCTCTTGATAGCGCAGGGCATCAATCCTGGCTTGGAGCTCCCTGACCTCAATGTGCACTCCAGTGAGGTCAGTGACAGTTTCATGATATCATTGGAACTAGCTGCAATGCCCCAGTGCCCTCCCAAGTCTTGGGCCTGTCATAGCATGGCATCAAAGAGTGGGGGTCAGTGAGGGCTTCAAAGAACCAATGGGGGTACTCTCCATCTTTGTTGATGGTAGCATGGTTAGGGGCAAACAGTTCATGGCAATAGATGGCCTCCCCTTTACCAGAGGTGCTGAGACAGTGCTGCCCCTTGAGTTTGACATAGGCAGCAAGCTTGTGGAGGGTGTAAGCACCATCAGTGATGGGAATGAAGAAATCAGGCACTCACCCTTCATTCTCCTCATACCCTTCAGGTACCCCCAGATCCTCATCATCAGCTGTGAGCTGGTCATCCTGCCAGTGTTTGTAGGTTGCTTCTAGGTGAGCCACATTCACTTTATGCTCTGCCAGAGCGTCTGTTCATCCTTTGAGTATGGTGAGCTGGTCTTTGTTTTGTTGTGTGACCTCTTTGTTCTTTCACACCACACCTGCCAATCCTTTGGCAATGGTGATGAGTTGTTCCTTGGTGGGGCTGTTCCCTTCAAGAGCAGCATGGATGATGCAGGGGGAGAGTTGGTACTCACTGAACTCATGTGACAAGGCCACCACCTCCATGGAAACAACAAGTGACTCAGGTTGCTTGCCAGCTGCTGTTTGTGATGGTGGTGGGATTGGTAAGGGTTAATTGCACCTGCTGGGGCTCATGGTGATGTAAGAGGGGACAGAGAGGGGAGAAGACATGCTGTTCTGGGTGGAGAAAGGGCGGAAGAATGAGAGGCAGTTGATCTGACCCATATGGTACACTTGTTTCCTTTGTACTCACTCCTGTTATTCAATGGATGCCATTGGTGGTACCATTTTACTAATACAGGGGCATGCACTTGGTCAGCAGGTTCCCAAGTGTCATCAGAGGCTGAGTAACCCTTCCATGGGATGAGGTATTGAAGCTGACGTTCTCCCATGGTACCTGTGATTTGATAATTTGATCCACTTATATTCCTCAGCATTATCAATCATTTCTGCTGGGGGTTGGTAATTACCCATGCTTTTCTGTCTCTTTGTAACAGGTGAGTAATGAGCTGTGGAACATGTCATGAATAGTCAGGCTGCTGGTAGCTGTAATTTGTAAGCCACCGGTGAGACTTTTCAGTATTTTGAAGGGTCCATGTTATTTGGGTGCGAGCTTGGCAGATGCGTAGGGTAGACAGATGTTTTGCTTCAAGCCAGACTTGTTCTCCCT
>WTXH01000401.1:0-20325 GCA_022376555.1 Russula compacta
ATGTAAATTTTATCAAGTAAGTCCATGTTTCCTTAATATTTATTGTCATTCCACATCCAACCTATTAGCATCATCATGTTGCATGAAATTTAAGAAACAATGCTGATCCCAATGAGGGCCCAACAATGCAACAGATGCAATACATTGAAATTAGGATGTAGAGATGTAAGCACATGCCTTGCTGTTGCCTTAATGTGCACTGCTATAAATTATTACTATCATTCTGCACTGCTAAAGTGCTACACAAAACTACAGAAAGGAGGAGTGGTAGCTGGTTGTTGTAGGCAAAATTCCAATTTTTTTACCCCCTGATGAATCTTTTTTGTAGGTCATAACAAAATACCCAAACTGATGAAACCATAATTTTATTAGGGAGGTCACAGGTCACATGGGGTGATGAATTAATTTAATTAGTATAGTTATATAGAGTGTAATATAGATGGGTGGGTGTACTGTGAATGGATGTAATATGTCTGAGATAGATAGAATATAAATAAGAGTAATATAGATAAGGGTGATATATCTCCCACACTTTCTGGCACATATTTTGGGTAGCACCATGAAATATCTTCTTTCTGCTAAATATTGCCTACTGCTTATTTAAGCTAAAAATTTGCAACTCTCCCATACTTTCTGGCACACTTTTTGGGCAGTACCATAGAATATTGTTTTCTCTGCTTAGAAATTACCAAAATTTTGGAAAAAAACTAGGTTCTGACTTGGGCTTAATAAAATAACTGCCTTTGCAGATATTGATTTTTTTCTCTGCCAAATATCACAAGAAAGTTTGGCTTTAATGTCTTCAATAATCTATTATTTCTAGAAAGAATAATTGCCTTTGCAAATAATTAGTTTACATACTTCTGATTATTATTTGTTCTGATAAGTATTACTAAATACTTTGAGAAATTATTTCTTTTAGTATAGAAAACTAATCATCAGTTTTTCCCACTGATATATTCCAAAAGATTGAGGAAATAAAGAAAGAAACTGGCAAATTATTTTTTCATGCTAAAATGCAACTAAAGATTTCAGAAAATAATAAAGAAAGGGAAGATTACAATGGGTAAAGGGAAGAGGGAGCGGTTAATGAGATAGGGGTGATATACCCTCATATAGGTAAGGGTGATATAGATGAGTGAAATATAGATAGGCATAATATAAATAGGGGTGTTACTGCCTTAAAAAGGTAGATAGCATCAGGTGTCCAGCATGTACAACAGACAGAGAGACCAGTGTATTTCCTATCATATAGCCTAAAATATCCATATAAACAATGCCCATACATTTTACTATGGAGGACATAGCAGATGGTTATGGGTGGTATTAAATTATTATGTAAAGTGCTAGACAGGGCTCGATACCCAAGGTGCACTAAGATAGACTCAAAAAAAAATAGGGGTGTTATGGATGAGGGTAAAACAGTAATATAGATTAGTGTTGCTATGGCTTGAGCTGCATTTTTTACTATCTTATGCAATAAATTATATAAAGTCATGAATATATTCATGTAGATAGATCCATATCAGGAGCCAAAGGTTACTTAAGACAACTTTTTGATCCAAACAACAGTTTATGTCTAATTTAACAGGCTTTGAAATAGCTTAGCTAAGCTAATTTTTAAGCTGGTTAAATTATGCATAAACCATTGCTTAGATCAAAAAGTTATCTTGAATAACCTGTGGCTTCTGATATAGATCTATCTACATGAATATTAATAGTGATTATATTAAAGATAGTAAGAAGGAGAGAGATAAATGGTAGAATTAGAAAATGGAATAAAAAGGAAAAGATAGAAAGAAGAGATATGATTGTAATAATGAGAAGCAGGGGTTTGGGGGTGCAGCCCCTAACAAGGTGAAGTCCTATGCCACAGGTATGGTGAGTGAGCACTTATGCAAGCAATCCATGCTGTAGGCATGGACAGAACCTTGTATGTACTTACTGTACAGTAGCCACAGGGCCTATAAAAGTCCCCCAAAGCAAGACCAAAGCCTTAAGCTTAGTCTCTTGTATAATACAGGACTTTACAGTTCATCCCTTGTGAGCTTAAGCTTAAAGAACCATCAGAACCATCCCCTTGCACCTTAGACTGTACCCTAAGGCCTGCTAAATTGACTTAGAGCTGCATTTGCTCTTCACTTGAAACTCTGAATAAACTCAGACAGAAAGGCAATACCTTTCCCACCCAGAACCTGAACCTGAAGGCCACTAGTAACAGAACTCTAGTCATCAATACAAACAAGTCACATACTATGACTGTCATGGCCTAATGACAGGTGGTAGGGACTTGCAATACAAATACAAGTACTTACCCATACAATTTCTTTTCTTTCTCTTGGTACCCTCTTTTCTACTTGATACATGCCCCATTTCTCACTATGTACTTGCTGCAGCACAGTCCCTTAAAACACATGTCACCTTCCCTTCTACCTTACTATATGATTTACTGCGGATACTGCGCATGCACAGCATCCAGAAGCGCAGCAATGCATAGCTAGCACAGCCTCATTTTCCAGTAGTATATAAAGGCCCCAAGTTCTAAGGACCAGCCTTAAGCTTGGTCTTCTGTGCAATACAGGACTTTAAGCCTCACACAGTCAGAAGGGAGTGCCTCCCTACCTTAAAGAGCAACTGATCCACTCAACTCTATCATTGTTCTCATCTCTGAGACTAAGACTAGGCCAAGGTGGCTAGTACTAAGAATACCAGACTAAAGGACATGAGCTGGTTTAGTAACATGGCATCCTCATTGATACTTGAAACCAACAAGTCAGCTCAGAACAAGGAGTGACTTAGAAGAACGTTTAGTCAAGGGATGACGCCCTTAGACCCGATCCTTAGAGAGACACAGACTGCAGTTGAGAAAGCTAACTGGGTCAGACATACTCAAGAACATATCCAATACCTGAGCTTCCTGAAAGCCATACAAACCAGAACCACTTGGTTCAAGCCTAGATGGACTTAGGCCAAATGAAATCAGTCACTCAGAATCCACTGCATGGATTCTTCGCTCCAGAAACTGAACCAAATCACTCAGGATTGTGAGGCAATCCTTCGCTTATATCACGACCGTTAAACCATGACTTGAATGCCAATACAGAGAGACATAACCATCTCTTCTAACACCTTGTCCTTCTCATCACCAACCTCCTACTCCTATCCCTCCTGAGCACCACTGCTCACCATCACTACACCTTCCACTTTAAGCCTGAAGTAGGCTGACTCCCACAGCAGACAACCATCACTGTTGACAGAAACCTTCTTGGACAAGGAAGGCTGAATCAGTTAGCAAGACCACTAGAATCCTGTTGAAGAACTCTGACACACCTACCCTGGGCATGACAACAACCTCTGTAATATATGTTGCATACTATGACCACCAGTAGCACCCAGGAGCCACTCCTACCAGACATCAGAACCCCTTCCATTCATAGGCTTTGTGAATCACCAATGAACTAAGTGCAATACAAGATGTAATTGCACCTCCATATATCACTTCCTAGAGTGAAAACAGAATAGCTGGCACCACTACACACTATTCAGAAGCCACAGCCATATGAGTTCTAAGGACAGAACTCCAAACCCCAATTCATATCAGAAACCAGACTTGGACAAGGTGTCCAAACCCTGAACTGAACTGAAACTGAATCCTCACACTAGGACATGTGATGTCCTAGTGTGACACATTGTATGATTGCCATTATGTTCATCTGGATGTTAAACCAGATAATTTTGTAATAGGTACTGGTGATAGGTCAAGCTGAGTCTTTCTTATTGACTTTGGACTCACTTGGCTCTTCCACAACCCAGCCACTCATAAACACATCATGCAAGTCAAGGGACTTGACATCACTGGCACTGTCCATTATGCATTGATCAACAGTCATCTTGGACTAACACAATCATGATGTGACAATCTGGAGTTGTTGGCATACATTATTGTTTATCTAGTGAAGGGTAGGCTACTATAGCAAGGGATCACTGTCCATTCTGGTCAAGTCTATCATGATGAAGTTTTGAAGTTAAAGCAAGTAACAACAGCCAAGACCCTTTGTGAGAGGCTGCCACAGTCATTTATCAAGTTTATTCAGCACATACAGTCACTGACTATCAGTACCTGCACTCCCTCCTTGTGCAGTGCATACTGCTGCTTAACCAGACACCACCAACAACACCCACTGAGCCCTTACTTGTCACTGGCCAATAGGGTTGTCATTTGTAGAAAGGCAGTTCCAGGTATGTGATCTCTGATAATTCATTGGAAGTGAACTCAAAAAGGTACTATAGTTGCCATTGTCACTGTCACATGATGCATGCAGAAACCTAGTGATGTGTATACCTTGTGCAATCTCATCAATTTCATCATTCCCATATATTGCTATTGTCTCTTGCCTATTGTTTTGGCTCTCCAACTATATCACTTCTCTGTGGTCTGAACTTTGTCAGTGCTGTACCATGCCATATTAATGCACAGCAACTGTGTTGCTGGGAGCCCAGCCCACAGCCCCATGTGTAGTTCCACACAATATGTGTGAGAGATGAATGCAACTTAAAATGTAATGGAAAACATCATATCTGAAGGAAACTGGATGCCCACATGTAAATAACTACTACAAAAAGGGGGATATGCTAGGCCACACAATGAGGATGTTATCACTGGCTGAGGCTCTGTCACACTGGACTGAGTGTGGCTGGTCTTTCTGAGTTTCTGTCTGGCAGCACACTTGGCTGCTCATTCTATTTGTCTGGTGGTTAGTTCATCTGGGATATCCCTCTGCTATGGACAAGTGGCATTGCTTGTCATGCTGGACTGAGTGTGGCAGTTCTGTCAATGTTTCTGTCTGGCAGCTCTCTTGGCTGCTTGTTCTCTCTGTCTGGTAGTTAGTTCATCTGGTCTATCTCTATCCCTCTGCTGTAAGTGTAGGATGATATCTGCATCAGTGACTGTTGTCTTGGTCATCTTCTGTGGAGTTCTAACACCTTGTTAGAATGGCTGTTGGTAGTGATGGTGCTGGCTGTATTTGTCCTCTAGTTCCTTAGAGGAGGAAGGGGATCTAGGTGCAAAGGAGTCAATTTGGATACTTAAGATGTGTATCCAAAGGAAGGGATGTCTAGAGTGCTGATACACCTTGTATTGCACTTAGTTTGTTGGTATGCCACTAAGGTCATGAATAGAAGGAGCTGCTTCTTCATGCTAGTTTGCTAGTGCAGAGGGGGTGGTTCTATAGAGCACTGAGAAGTCCATTACTCGGTGACCTTCATCTGTCTGAAGTGAAGAAAGGCAACACCTTTCTGAGCGCTTAATATATGTGTCAGAGTTCAAAGAGTTCCCAATCAGGACTTGGTTTACTATATATGGTAGATTAAGTGAAACACATCACTAAGTCGTTTAGCAGACCCTAGGGTACATTCTAGGGTGCAAGTGGAAAGGGAAAGGGGCTGTGAAGCTTCAGATCACTCAGAGTATTGCTCTGAGAATGTCTAGGATTCACAAGAGACCAAGCTTAGGGCTTTGGTCCCCTTCTATGAGTGTATTTATGTACAAGTATTTAAGTGGAGTTTCCAGCAGCAATTGACACATTTCAGTGGCAGTAAGGCCACAAAAACTGTTGGCATATTAGTGTAAGTGTTTTAGTAAGGAGCTGAGACAACACGACAGCAGAATGAGGCGGCAGGAGTGTAATAGAGGGTGTGTAAAGTGATGTGGGGGAAATGATGATGACTCTGGCCAGACCATGAGAAATATGTATGCATATGGAAAAAATATTAGTAAGCAGAAGCGTGCCCACTGTCTACCACAATATTGCTAATGTCTGTGTCTGTGACCATTGTCTTGGTTGTCTTCTGTGGAGTTCTAACACCTTGTTAGAACAGCTGTTGCTAGTGGCAGTGCTGGCTGTATTTGTCCTCTGTTTGCTAGAGGAGGAAGGGTGTCTAGGTCTAAAGGAGTTGATTTGGATGCTCAAGAAGGCTATTGTCTAGTTGGTATCAAGGAAGGGATGTCTGGAGTGCTGATACACCTTGTATCACACTTAGTTCATTGGTATGCCACTAAGGTTGTGAATAGAAGGAGCTGCTCCCTGGTACTGGGTTGCTAGTGCAGAGGGGCAGTTCTATAGAGCACTGAGAGGTCCTTTTTTTTTGATTCCATTATTGTGCATCTCAGGGTGCAGAACCCCATGTAGCACTACTCTGTACAGTTTATGCTATTATTTCCTTTGCCAGTTCCTTATCTTCTTGTGCATAAATCTCCCATGGCCTGAGCCATCACTGTGTAGTGTGAGAGAGGGGGGTGTCAAGCACATCTGGTAGTTGTCATGCCAGGTGACAAATGTAGGGCTTGTGGATGCAGGACTTTGGTACCTGAGTTCTGTTACCATCATCAGTGTGAAATATGATTGATTTGCCCTTATGTCTCACCTGTGTGCCATCCTGCCCTTAACTGATGGTGCTGCACACATTGTTGGGCAGACGTGCAGGTCTGTCACTGCAAGGGGATTTGTGGTTCATGGAGGGGCAGTGGTATTTGTGGAGGTGTTGGGGTGTCAAAGGTTGTGTTGTTGTGGGGTGCAGGTGGGGAAGGGGTGGGGGAGGGGGTGAGGTTATGTCACATGTGTGAAGCAGTGGCTCACATGTATGTAGTTGGACAGAGGCAATATGGCCTCTGTGTTGCCCAGTATATTTTCCAGTGTGAATTCTACTCCATTCTTTTCCAGTCTCTTCTCCAATGTCCATCTTTCATGTGCATATCCCAGACACTCAAGGGGTAGTGTTTGAACATTTCCATGCCAGCACCATATGACAGGCATCTTGCACTGTCCACTTTGCTGATTTTTTCAAGGAACTTGTTGAGTGGGACATGCACTGTGAGAAGCTGTGTGACTAGGCTGGCTGACCTATGCAGTAGGTTAGTATTACTGATTGATCTGAGGAAGTGAATGGAGGGGGTGTGTTTGTCTATTTTGAGCATGGCCTGTCCTCTGCTGGTGCTCCACCAGTCTTGTTTCCAGCATGCATTGAGTTCATTGTTTCACCTCTACTTTGCTGCTGATGGGTTGATGCTGAGCGTTCACCTCAGAAGCTTTGGGAGCAGCACTGAGTCAGATGTGAGTCCTCCTGCTGCAAGCTTAACCTCCTCGTCTGCTCTCTTGTTTCCAGGGATGCCTGAATGTCCTGCTGTCCAGCGGAGCAGTATCTGGTGCTTTTTGTGCCCTTTACGTTTCTGAAGGAGGTTAGCTTGTCTGATTACCTCCCTGGTGATACTGTGCATGGGGCCTCTCAGGTTCAAACTGAAGGCCTTCAGCACCACTTCATTGTCTGTGCCAATGGCAATTGGTACTTGGCTTGCCTTCTCTGTCTTAATCATGTGTATTGCTAGTAATATGTCAATTAGTTCTGCCTTGTGTACTGTGTGCTCACTGTCAAATCCTAATGTGAAATGTAATGTTCTGATTGGGATTTCTCCCCTGGTTAGTACTGCTGTGGCCTCTACCATGCTGCCGGTTGATGACCTGTCTGTATAGATTTTGATCTCTTCTTTAGCCTCATTTGCTTTGATGATCAAGGCTTCCTTGTTTGATGGGATGCTGATCACAAAGGGGATCCATCCTCTTAGTGTAGGGTTTCATGGTTTGCTGGGCATCTTCTCCATTCATTTTGTGTCTAGCATGAGGTTTTCAAAGAGAGTGTGTAGCAGTGATTTGTGCCACTTTACCTGTTGTGCACTGCAGTTTCTTACCAGTTTATGCAGAGGGTGTTTGGGTGGGATAGTTGCCAGGCATATCGCAGCATGGTAGCACCATCTTGTCACTGTTTGTGTCAATGGGAGGAGAAATGTGGAGGTGTCCAAGGTTTCTGTTGGGGAGGTTTGGAGCATGCCAGTGATGGTGATTGCTCCACTTCTCTGTATGGTGGTTAGCTTTCCTAAGACCTTAGCTGCCCCTCTACAAGGTTCTGTCCATGCCTACAGCATGGATTGCTTGCATAAGTGCTCACTCACCATACCTGTGGCATAGGACTTCACCTTGTTAGGGGCTGCACCCCCAAACCCCTGCTTCTCATTATTACAATCATATCTCTTCTTTCTATCTTTTCCTTTTTATTCCATTTTCTAATTCTACCATTTATCTCTCTCCTTCTTACTATCTTTAATATAATCACTATTAATATTCATGTAGATAGATCTATATCAGAAGCCACAGGTTATTCAAGATAACTTTTTGATCTAAGCAATGGTTTATGCATAATTTAACCAGCTTAAAAATTAGCTTAGCTAAGCTATTTCAAAGCCTGTTAAATTAGACATAAACTGTTGTTTGGATCAAAAAGTTGTCTTAAGTAACCTTTGGCTCCTGATATGGATCTATCTACATGAATATATTCATGACTTTATATAATTTATTGCATAAGATAGTAAAAAATGCAGCTCAAGCCATAGCAACACTAATCTATATTACTGTTTTACCCTCATCCATAACACCCCTATTTTTTTTTGAGTCTATCTTAGTGCACCTTGGGTATCGAGCCCTGTCTAGCACTTTACATAATAATTTAATACCACCCATAACCATCTGCTATGTCCTCCATAGTAAAATGTATGGGCATTGTTTATATGGATATTTTAGGCTATATGATAGGAAATACACTGGTCTCTCTGTCTGTTGTACATGCTGGACACCTGATGCTATCTACCTTTTTAAGGCAGTAACACCCCTATTTATATTATGCCTATCTATATTTCACTCATCTATATCACCCTTACCTATATGAGGGTATATCACCCCTATCTCATTAACCGCTCCCTCTTCCCTTTACCCATTGTAATCTTCCCTTTCTTTATTATTTTCTGAAATCTTTAGTTGCATTTTAGCATGAAAAAATAATTTGCCAGTTTCTTTCTTTATTTCCTCAATCTTTTGGAATATATCAGTGGGAAAAACTGATGATTAGTTTTCTATACTAAAAGAAATAATTTCTCAAAGTATTTAGTAATACTTATCAGAACAAATAATAATCAGAAGTATGTAAACTAATTATTTGCAAAGGCAATTATTCTTTCTAGAAATAATAGATTATTGAAGACATTAAAGCCAAACTTTCTTGTGATATTTGGCAGAGAAAAAAAATCAATATCTGCAAAGGCAGTTATTTTATTAAGCCCAAGTCAGAACCTGGTTTTTTTCCAAAATTTTGGTAATTTCTAAGCAGAGAAAACAATATTCTATGGTACTGCCCAAAAAGTGTGCCAGAAAGTATGGGAGAGTTGCAAATTTTTAGCTTAAATAAGCAGTAGGCAATATTTAGCAGAAAGAAGATATTTCATGGTGCTACCCAAAATATGTGCCAGAAAGTGTGGGAGATATATCACCCTTATCTATATTACTCTTATTTATATTCTATCTATCTCAGACATACTACATCCATTCACAGTACACCCACCCATCTATATCACACTCATCTATATAACTATACTAATTAAATTAATTCATCACCCCATGTGACCTGTGACCTCCCTAATAAAATTATGGTTTCATCAGTTTGGGTATTTTGTTATGACCTACAAAAAAGATTCATCAGGGGGTAAAAAAATTGGAATCCTGCCTATAACAACCAGCTACCACTCCTCCTTTCTGTAGTTTTGTGTAGCACTTTAGCAGTGCAGAATGATAGCAATGATTTATAGCAGTGCACATTAAGGCAACAGCAAGGCATGTGCTTACATCTCTACATCCTAATTTCAATGTATTGCATCTGTTGCATTATTGGGCCCTCATTGGGATCAGCATTGTTTCTTAAATTTCATGCAACATGATGATGCTAATAGGTTGGATGTGGAATGACAATAAATATTAAGGAAACATGGACTTACTTGATAAAATTTACATATATTTAGTACTATCTATTCCAACAGAGACTTTCATTGTCAGAAAATGCCCTTGAGTAATTTTTAACATTTTTAGGACTTTTTAAAGGCATTTTTATAGACCAAAATATGGTTTCATCACTTGGCTCTAGGGCCTGTGACATCTGTGACCTTTTTTGTCAAATCAGGTTGGCCTGTGACCCATGACTGATGAATTGATTCAATTGGTACAGTATCTTCTCTTCCCATTACCCCCCATTCTTATTACCCCTACCCATTACCCTTCTACTCATTACATCCCCCCATCTTAATCTTTTCCTTTCTCACTATTTTATAAAATGTTTTGCCATTTCTCTATCTCTCCCCCCTTATTTTCTTAATTCCTTAGCTGTATTTTACCATGGAAAAATAGATTCCTAGTTTTGTAAAAAATGCATATTTTCTGATTTTTTTGTCAATATATCAATGAGAAAAAAAATACTTTGTAAGATTTTCTATATCAAAATCAATCATTTTCTGAAGTTGTTTAATGATATTTAGTAGACAGAATATTATTCAGAATTATCTGTCCCATAAAAAATAGATTGTTGGTGATATTAAAAGCAAATATTTTCTGAAATTTATAGTTGATATTTGGCAGAGAAGACAATATTTCAAAGGTATCTGTGAAGGTAGTTATAAAAGTGTGGGAAACAGTGTGGGAGAGTTACATAAGTAGTGCAGTTAAAACCCATTATTTTCAGTTGTTTTATTGAGCCAGGTAAAAACATATTTTTTTCCAAAATTTTATCAATTTTTAGCAGGGAAAATAATATTCCATGGTGCTGCCCAAATGTGTGCACCAAAAGTATGGGAGAGTTGCGAGTTTTTAGATTAAATAAGCAACCCATAAAGCATGGGAGAGAAGTGGGGATGCAAATGTTTATTTGCAAAGGTAGTCATGTTTGCCAGAGTCAGAACCCATTTTTTTCCAGAATTTTAGCAATTTTTAGCAGAGAAAATAATATTGTATAGGTGCAAAATAATACTTATTTGTGATGTTTAGAACTTGCATGTTCAATTTTTCAGCTTAGTAAGCAGTTCAGAGACACATGCACATGCAAGTTTAGTAAGCAGCAGAGTACAGAAGTGAGAAAGGGTTTCCTTTTCCAGAGAGCAGAGGGATGCTTTTTTAATGCTTAGTAAGCAGCAGTATACTGAAGTGAGGGTGGCTTTTGGCTTACTCAGCACTTAGTCAGTCAGTCAGGATTGCCTTATAAGGGATGACTCTCTTTTATAAGAATGATGACTAAGTAGAGGGATGATGATTCTCTAAGGCATCATACTAAGCATATATGACTACAAGATAGTAAGCATATATGACTAAGTAAGTGATGATATGTTCAGATGGCATCCTACTAAGCCTGTATGACTAAGAGGCTGGATGACACATTTAAGTGGCATCATGAGGCTGTGAGACTATGAAACACAGTGGCATATTAGTCTGAAAGTATTAGTAATGTGCTAAGGCAACACAATATAAAGGAGGGCAGTGAAGCATAATAGAGGTATGGTAATATATGGGGATGGATGTAGAAGTAGCTTCCTGCCAGTCCATGAGAAAGCAATTCCTATATATAGTTAAAAATGATGTAAGCATAAATAGTCTGGCAGTCTATAACACAATGACTTGAGAACCAAGAGCTTAGAACAAGATGTAAATAAAAGCATATTTTAAGCATGAGAGAAATACCATCTATTTTACACATATAAATATAGTGTTGGCATTGAGCACAGTCAGTCATGCCACCTCCTTGAGTGTGCACCCAAGGCAGCTAAGCACCATGACATTATATCATCCTTCCATCCTATACCAAAGCATCTTGGGAATTCCATGGATTCCTGAAATTACCCAATAAACATTGTACTTGCACTTGAGCTTTGAGCCCTATTTAAGGGCAACCTCAAGTTTCATGGCTACATCTCACCCATTCTTGATGGCTTTTCCCAAATAAATCATTCCTAAACAGAATGAGTAGGTATGATGACCTAGCCTTCAGATTGATGTACCAAAAGTCCCAGCACCAAGTAGCTTTGGTACTTGATACCTACTGCCTACTTGTACAATATTTGAGGCTATAGTTCAGGCACCAACTGCTACATGTTGTCTAGGCATTAGGCTAAAGGATGAATAAAAAATTGGTAGGGCTTGACAACTTGAAGGGCAGTCAACAAGATGAACTGGTTCAAACTCAGACTTAAACTCAGACTTCTTCAAATGTCAGTAATGTTTAGAAATGTTCATAATGCATGTATTACAACAAAAAGAAAGCCAATTTAAATGTATTTCTAGTTGGACATGCAGCTACTACATAACTACAAGATGTAAAACCAAGTTGTTAGGTATTCTTTGAAGTCATTGACTTATGCCAGTATTTGAGCCTACTTACCATTGCCCAAAAGCACCCAGCAAGCCTAAGAAAGAGTGTTAGCATGGATTGAATGACAGGTATAGGGTCAATAGATATCAAGGCCTGAGATCTTGCCTACTGCCTGGGCAGCATAGCATAATTCCTTAAATTTGTACCTAAGTGTGTTAAAATTCATGGCTCTGCTTGGGGCTAATGCCATTGGAGCTGGAGGGGGAGGAGAAGTGGGACATGCATACTACTTAGGATGATATGTGATGCCATGTATATTGGATGTGTGGCCATCAGGTGCTCCAATACAGCTGTCTCACTCTGTTCCAAGAATGGATCTTGTGGCAAGGACAATCCAAAATGCAATGAAGACCCTCTCCTCTAGCAGGTCAGTGTCATTGCTCAGGAATTGGAACAACTGAAGTTGTGCATGCATATCAAAGGCAGCTCACAGGGTCTTAGCTGTAGCATTAAATCCTTACCTTGTATGTTGTGGCACTGCTGGAGGAAGACCCTATATCAAAAGAGTAGCAATTAGCCTTTGTTCTCTACTTTGATAAAGTAACAGGAATGAGGCAGTCTCACCAACAACCAGTAGTCTCCCTGGTGTGTACTCCCACAAGTTGCTCACCTTGTGTGAGCATTTGTGGTGAGCTGACACCACTCTAAAAGTTATAGGCCATGAAGAAGGCTACATGGTCACCTGAAAAAATAAACAAGATCAAAAGGTGAGAGGGCACTAAGAAAGAGTTGGTTGAGAGGGCAAGAAAACTTGGTGGACAATTATCAGAAGGAGAGCATTGCCATTCTATTGCTTTCATAAAGGCTCCCAGATAGGACAAACAACTGCATATGGGGGTGCAATCACAAGCAGTGTCCTTCTTATTATGACTGATTACAGAGGCATGCACCTTACTGGCCCACTGGGTCTTTTTACAAGAACAATGGAATGATACTTGCAGATTGGCTTGCCACTGCTCTTGCCCTGATGCCTTCTACTGCATCACCTTATGAGCACAGACCACTGGTGGATGGTGTGGCCAAGAGGGGATATGAGCAAAAGGTAGTGCAACCTAAATGTCAGCACAGACTAGGGTGTCCCTCTTCTCAGGCACCAGCTATACTCTGTGCCATGCCAAGAGCTTCTGGTGCAGGCTATAGCCTCAGAGCTGTGCTTATATGCCTATAAAGGGCAAAGATAGAGGGGGCACCAGGAAAGAGTAGGTTGAGGGGGCAAAGAAGAGCTGGTGGACACATTGAAAGGAGGGTTGGCAAATGATAAAGAAGTACATAAACACCATATTATACATTGGATGTGTTAGCTGAATATTACATTTCACATTTCACATTTCCAGTCTAATCCACTGGGATCAACAAACTCAGAAATGTGCCTTTATGGTATTGTATTGTAGCACAGATTTTACAATCTACTCTACAAAAGTGAGGCAGCCATATATTTGTCCAGTTTCCTGGTGCAGAGACACATCAACATTCTTGAGTAGCTCATCTACTATGTGGGCATTAAGTTGGAAATGCAACATGGCTTTGGAGGACAATTTGAGCCATGTAGCAGGTGCATGCTGTGCAAGTGCTTAAGGGGAAGCTGGAAGGGAAGGAAAGAGGGTGCCTGAGGATCCTTAGCTGCAATATTTCAACATCTTGCTAACAATTTAGACATTGACTTGGCCATTTATGACTAAGTACTCACAATGTTAATAAGGCATTCCTTTCTCCCCAATTGTATGCAATCTACTTGAAATGGTTGCAAGGATTGAGGACTGTGAGCAATAAATCTGTTGTCAGTCCATGTTAAGAAACTTAGAAGCAACTCACACATTGCAACCACATATGCATTGGTGTCATCCATGCAGATATTTTTCCAATCAGGTCATGAAGATTCTAAAAGACAGAACAGCCCCTAAGAGCACAGACATTGATTTGGCTGACATGATTTGCTAAACCATATGAAGAACCTGTGCAGCAAGTGAATTGAATGAACAGTGGATGAATTTGAATCTGGTAAAAACTTATGGCCAATACTGCATAGAGACCATAAAGGAGTTCCCAATCCAGATCTGTGAGCTTGTATTCTGTAAGCCCATGCACATTCATACTGAAAAGAGGTCAGATATATGGCAACACATCAAAATATAGGATACATAGGCAGCTAAAGCCCCAAAAAGAGCTAACACAAGGACAAAGAGGGAGCAAACAGCTGGAACAAGGAAGCAGCAAATGAGGCCAAAGGTGTTATGCATGATGAATGTGAGGGGGGGGGGGGGACTACACTCTCTTGATAGTGTAGTATCTGTCAAAGGGTCAATACTCATGGTATAAAATATGCTTGAAAAAGGGGTGAAGGGAGCTGAGAAAGACACCATAGGAGGGCTGGAGACTTGAGTGGTGAAGGAGTGGCAGTTGGGGTTGCATAGGGTGGAGGAACTCCCATATATTTCAAAGCAGTAGGGTGTTTGTAGTAGTTTGCACTGGTTTGTGGTCATATATTCTTTCTTGAAAACCCATATCATCCCTTATTGCAATCCTATCATGCTGCTATCATGCTGCTACTGTACCCCCATTTTTTCAGAAATGCCCTAACACTCCATCAAGAAAGTAGCTGCAGAGGCAATGCCTCAACAAGCCCCCAAAAGAATAGAAAATCCCAATGCTCCTAAGGGGTGAGTGGCAACTTCTTGGGCCACCAAACCCAGCCTTGCATGCCATAAACATGTTGCCCTAGTGGTGATCACTTTCATCATTGTACCACTTCCTCTATCTTGATTTCTCATTTCAGTCCAATCAAATTGGGGGTGCTAGCAGTGAAGAGTTTGACTTCAAAGACTATAAGGATGATGACAGTCATGATACCCCACCCCAAGTGGATGAAGCTGCTGATCCTCTATTCAAACCTGCCTTCTCCCTGCCTACTCAGGACACATTAGATTCCTAGACTTTAGGTTCTCAGGCTCCCAATATCACATACTTCTTTGTTATATATGGAAAAGAGGAGTCTTTACAGAAGTGGGTGTGTAAAATGGATAGGTAAGCATTCACTCAATTATTTAATCATTACTTTGTTAGTGGTATATCAGTGAGCAATATGGCTTTTTGGATGTTCCAGAGGGTGTGGTCAACTATGTCTATGGTATGAGGACTGGATATCTGAACCTTCAAAAACACCTTGCCAATAAGCACACTGCTGTCTATGACAATGCTATTATCAAAAACAGCTGGCCATATCATCTCTTGAGTGATGTAAAGGCCAGTAAATACAACACTGTAGATCACAAACATCCTCTTCCCCTGTTTACATAAGCATCATTCATTGAGTACCTCATTTGCTTTATTGTTGTCAACAATCAAGTGAGTGATGCCTTCCTGTCACTGACTTATGTCTTCACCTCTACATAGTTAATTTGGTTATTGTGTCCTAAATTTTGTGACCTCTGCATGCTCCTCCACCCAAACCTTCAAGACAAAGAGATCCCCCATTGAGACAGACTCCAGGAGGGTATCATAGAGCAATGGCATCAATGGTTTGAAGGCTTAAAGTGGGAGCTCACAGTGTGCACTATATCTGCCCTCTGGTTTGCATAACTCATTTGAAACAGGACTCCCCAGGTTGTATCAGCCTCATAGCTGATGTATGGTCATCTGGAAACTTTACGTCATACCTTGCCCTAACCTGCCACTGGGTTTCTGATAAGGGGCCCAGTGGCTCCCTTATCTTGAAGTCAGTGCTGATTGGATTCCATCAGCTCAAGCATAAGCATACCAGAAAAAACATGGCTTAGAATCTCCTTCATCTCCTCAAGCATGCCAGTATCACATTTAAGGTGAGAGCTTGATATGACAATTTCTAGTGCATCTTACCATCTTTAGATTGGCCATTATACTCTCAATAATGCAGAGAACAATGCTATGGCAATGCAGGAGCCGGAGGCCCTGCTAAAGTAGAATGACAGTAACATTGAGTTTTATTATCTCAACAACCATATTTGTTATTATCCACACATCATTAACATCTCCTCATCTCATATCATCACATCATCTGTTTTGGACTGCCAGACTGATCTCGCTTACCTTACTTTTTACCATATATATTACTTACTTTCTTATGGACTGGCAGGAAGCCACTTCCACATCCATCCCCATGCATTACCACACCTCTATTATGCTTCACTGCCCTCCACTTTATGTCATGTTGCCTTGGCTTGTTACTAATACTTTCAGACTAATATGGTGCTGTGTTTTGTAGTCTCACAGCCTCATGATGCCACTTAAATGCATCATCCAGCCTCTTAGTCATGCAGGCTTAGTAGGATGCCATCTGAACACATCATCACTTACTTAGTCATACATGCTTACTATCTTGTAGTCATATATGCTTAGTATGATGCCGTAGAGACGCATCATCCCTTTACTTAGTCATATGTACTTACTGTACAGTAGCCACAGGGCCTATAAAAGCCCCCCAAAGTGAGACTCAAGCCTTAAGCTTAGTCTCTTGTATAATACAGGACTTTTAGTTGATCATCTTGTGAACTTAAGCTTAAGAACCATCAGAACCATCCCTTGCACCTTAGAACATACCCTAAGGCCTGCTAAATTGACTTAGAGCCACATTTGCTCTTCACTTGAAACTCCAAACAACTCAGACAGAAAGATGCTGTCTTTCCCACCCAGAACCCAAACCCAAAGGCTGCTAGTAACAGAACTCTAGCTGTCTATATGAGGGCCACTAGTAAAGAACCTCTAGTTGTCTATATGAACAAGTCGCATACTACAACCTCTGTAATACATGCTGCATACTACGACACACCAGTAGCAACCAGGAACCACTCCTATAAGACACCAGAACCCCTTCCATTCACAACCTTAGTGTGAACACCAACAAACTAAGTGCAATACAAGATGTCATTGCACCTCCAGACATCACTTCCTAGAGTGATAACAGAACAGCTGGCACTGCTACACACCATTCAGAACCCACAACTGTACAAGTTCTAAGGACAGAACTCCAAACCTCAAACCATATCAGAAACCAGACTTGGACAAGGTGTCTAAACTCCAACCCAAACCAAACTGAATTCAAACCCTCACACTAAGACACATGACATCCTAGCATGACATGGGACTTGCAGGACATGCAGTATCTCTTGTCTTTGCTGCTGCATTCCCCTGTATGGTGGTCTGCACCACAGGTGCCACAGGTTTCTTTCTGTGCTGGGCAGGCTTGCACCTTGTGTTCCCAGCCTCTGCATTTCATGCATTGGATGGGTTCCTGTTTGACTCTTTTGCCTCTTGTGCATACTCCACATATGTCACCGCCAAGGGTTTGACAGTAACAGTAGACACACTAAGTCGATGAGCAAGGCCTCGCAGTGGCCTAGAAGACTGATAGAGTAGAAGTCAACCTGCAAGTTGAAGTCAATACCCGGGTTACCGCTTGCTGAGCTCCGACTCAGTAGCCACCTGTAATGGAGTAGAACACTGCTAGTATTGAGACAAGAGACTCAACTTGCCTCTACCAGGCGTAATGAGTCCCCTATTTATAGTACATAGTACTTGAGGGCAGGCCTAAGGCCTGAAGGGGGCAGTGCTACCTATTTTAAAGCCAGAACAATAACGACCAGTGGCATAAGCCACTCAAGAAATCACAAGCTGATCGATATAAATGGGGCGCAGACATGAAACGGGGCACGAACTCTATACTTGGCCGGTTCCACAACTTACAGGGGCGCGATGGTGTTGAACCATCACCCCAGGCCGGTTACATCACTCCCTCGCTAGACAGGATGCCCTCATCCTGTTTTCCTCCACGCTGATCGTCGGGCCAATTGCGGCCGCTCGACCCCCACCATAGGAATTTTTCTCGCGGCTCTTGCTGCCACGAGCCGATCCTCGCACGCCTGCTTTGCAGCTTCTGACGCCACCAAATTCGCCTGAGCCAGGCGCAACTCAGCGCGTAGGATATCGGTCTCTCGATCCAGCACCCGGTATCGCGAGACCTCGGCAAGGAGGTTCCAGTCGTCCAAGGCGATGACCGCCTCTCGGAGTGGGTGGTAGTCGATCTCGGTTCCCCATAGGCGGGCGCGGAACCAGGGGGGAAGTGGGGAGAGGGGAAGTCGTCGAAGTCAGGGCGCGCATAGAGTTCGATGATTTGGGCGTCATGGTCGCCCGTTGCATTGGCTGCCAGCCCAGCCACTCATCCGTCGTCCAGTTGTTTGATGAATACGGCGGGTTTTTCGCCATCGGGGGTGGTGATGGTAAAGTCGGGGAGTCTCCCCTCGTTGTCGACGTAGCCGTCTGGGCACAGCAAGGGTTCGCCGTCGATTTGCTGGATGCGAGCCTTGAGCTCGCGGTTGTCTCGATTGACCTCCTCGAATTGTCGTTTGAGGCATCGTGCCTCGTCTTGGAAGAGGGTTTCCCTCTGCTGAAGGGTGGCCGCGAGGCCCGCAGCCAGCTGACGAAGCTGGGTTGGGGCGAGGTTCTGTACCCGTCAAGGACGGATCGCACTGTACCCGGGGAGAGAGGGCCTTCCCAGAAGGCGTTAGTCTCGAGGTCGGGGAATGCCCCGGGGAGTCGAATGGTGTTGGAGGCGGGGGTGGTAGTGGCGCGGTCGGGGCTGGCCGCTGCAGAGGGAGACCGGACAGCCTCCTCGGTCGGGACACGTGTGGCCGGGGCCGGAGCTGGGACTGGGACTGGAACTGGGGAGGACATTGTGACTGAATGATGTTAAGGCGAGTGGAAGATCGAGGTGATGATTTTGCCGGGGGTTTCTGCTTCCCTTTTATGATGGTCAAGGGCCGGCGCTTGTGATACTCCTGAAGGAGATCCGGGGCATGCACCTGGTCAGCTGGTTCCCAGGTGTTATCGCTTTCGGGGTAACCCCGCCACTTTATGAGATATTGGAGCTTCTTTAATCGCCCTTGATGGCGATGATTGCGAATTTGCTCCACCTCGTATTGTTCTTCGTTATCATCAGATCAGGAGGGGGCCGGGCGTAATTAGGCCGTGGGTGTCCGTCTCCCTATAGGGGGTAAGGAGGGATGCATGGAACACTGGGTGGATCAACCACGAGGCCGGGAGTTGCAACATGAATGCAACTGGGGATACTTCTTTGAGTATTTTAAAGGGGCCGTATCGCTTCGGGTTTAGCTTGGACCCTTGATGCGGGAGCGTGAGATGGGTTCCTTCTAACCACACCTGATCTCCGGCTTTGTATTGTCCCGGAGGTGTTTCAGCTGCCTTCTTATTGATTGCCCTGGTTGCCTGCTCCCGTGCCTCCTCCATTCGTCGTATCCTTTGTTCGACCATTTCGTTATTTGTCTGAGTTCCCAAATCTTCGGGTCCTAGGGTCGGCTCATAACCGACCAGGATTTGATTGGGCAATAAGCCCGTTGTGCTGTTTTTCCGGTTGTTGTGCACTGCGGTTGCAACTGCGACCCATTCTGTCCAGTCGTCTGGTTGTCCACCCGTTACCAGTCGCAGGTATTGTTCCACCCATTGATTCTTTCGCTTGGACAGCCCGTTGGTTTGGGGATGGGCCGCCATGGATAGGTTCTGCTGTATTCCTAGTCTTTTGGTAAGTGCTTTCCCAAAGCTCGACGTGAGTCGTGGATCTCGGTCACTGATGATTTTCTTTGGTAGCCCATACCATGGGTAGATATGGTTTAGGTAGAGTTGGGCGATTCCTGGCCCTGTGATACTAGTGGAGCATGGCAGGAATAGGGCCGCGCGCGAGCACCCATGATCTACAATGGTGAGGATCGCATCCATTCCTTGCTTTCATGGCAGCCCAGTGATTAAATCCATTGATATGACCTCGAATGGCAGGGTTCCCGGCTGCGTGGGGATTCGGTAGAGGGGAACGCGACGCCGTGTGTTAGTATCTTTGCTTGTTGGCACACCGCACATCCTCTGACGTAGTCTGCGATCCATTCTTTCATTCCTGGCCACCAGTATCGCTCTTGGACCTTCCTCAGGGTCTCGTCTCTTCCTGGGTGTCCTGCTGTGGGCGTGTCGTGGGCGTTTCTGACGATCACTCGTCTAAGTTCT
>WTXH01000402.1:0-20251 GCA_022376555.1 Russula compacta
CTCCAGGACTACCAGAACCCCTCCTACGAGACATCCTAAAACTGCCAGTCCCACAAAACTACCAAGATCTGAAAGATTGAGGGAAACAACTGAGCAGGGACAGGCAGTTATCAAAGGAATACTCAAAAGGAGTCAAGGAGGAGGCAATGCATTCCAAAGGATCAACCACAACCACAACAACCCTTCTTTAGCCAGAACAACCAAGGGAACTGGCATAACAACCAGGGAAGACGACCCATTCAACTCATCCAATGCACTGCCCTCCATGAACAACACCCCAGTACCAATGGATCTGGGATGGAATCATGCTCCAAATAACTGGAGAGGAGAGGCAACTGGAGGCCACAAAGAGGAGGACAGCCAACTCAAGGACAGGTGGCAAACACTAACAACAATGCCTGTTTTAACTGTGGACAGGTCGGACACTTCACACGCAACTGCCCACAGAAGAGAATCATCCACAGAGCTATAACAGGCAGGCAAACCTCATCGACCTAGAAGAAGAAGACTATGAAATGACCAAGGCCCCTGAAACAGATCTCATAGCTGCCACTCAAGCTCAGCTGGAGCGAATGACACCTCAAGACCAGGAATGACTGGCAAAGGAAATGGGGATCACAGAGGATTTTCCCTCTGCCTGATCAGTCAGCACTGATTAGGTGGAGCAATAGCAATAATGTGTATCTATCAGCAAGGAAATTAATAACAGTACAATTCTATGCACGATCCATCGCAAAAAGAGCTGAAGGAGTAGCCCTGTTGGACTCAGGAGCCACTGAAAACTTTATGAATCTGAGCTACACCAAATGGCTCAGGTTACCAATTAAACGACTTCCCCAGGCAAGACCCTTGTTCAATGTGGATGGAACACAAAACAAGAGTGGAGCTCTGCAATACTATATGGACCTACACTTGAGGACAGAGAACAAGCAAACAAGCTTCCGATTCTTCCTTACTGAGCTAGGAGAACATGGGGTCATTCTAGGATACCCATGGTTCACAGCTGTCCAACGAAAGATTGACTGGAGCAGGGGATGGATTGACATATCACACCTACCCATCATCCTGTTGGCACCAAATGCAGAAAAGGCTATATATGTATTAAGAACCCGAAACATTCCCCAACCACTATGAAAGAAAGAGGAATCATATTATATTGGCAGAGCCACCATAGGAAGCATCACCAATATGAACGAAACAGCCATCCCAAAGGAATATGAAAGGCATAGCAAGGTCTTTAGTGAGGCAAAATCCCAGAGACTACCCAAATTCACTGTATGGGACCATGCAATCAAACTCATGCCTGATGCACCAGCAACCCTCCCAGGATGATTACTACCCCTCACTCAAGAAGAGAAGAAGGAGATACACAAGTTCATCCAGGAACACCTAAAAGAGGAACCATCTGAGTCTCAAAATCCCCATATGCTGCAAACTTCTTCTTTGTGAAAAAGAAAGACAGGAAACTATGATCAGTCCAAGACTACTGTCCTCTCAACAAATGGACAAGACAGAATAGGAATGTATCCCCACTCATCCCACAAGTCATTGATTGCCTCAGCAGATGTACCTATGCACCAAGTTTGACATTAGGTGGGGATACAACAACATTCGAATCAAAGAAGGCGATGAGTGGAAGGCAGCATTTCTAACCCAGAAGGGCTATTCAAGCCCACAGTTATGTTCTTTGGACTAACCAACTCACCAGCCACATTCCAAATGATGATGAATACCATCTTCCAAGAAGAAGTGGAGAGGGATGGCTGTCTGTATACATGGATGACCTAGCAATCCACTCAGCCAAACACCCGCATGAAAAGGAAGAAGAACACATACACCATCATTGGAATATGAACATGGTCCTGGACAAACTCCAACAAAATGACTATACCTAAACCAGAAAATGGAATTTGAAAGAGACAAAATTGAGTACCTAGGAGTCATCATCGGAAAAGGGAGACTACAAATGCACCCAATAAGCTACAGGGATAGCAGAGTGGTCACCTCCAAAACACCAACCAAAGTATGGAGCTTCCTTGGGTTCACTGGATACTACCAGTACTTCATTCCCAATTACTCAAGATAGCTTGACCATTACTGGATCTAACAAAGAAAGCTACTGTCTGGCATTGGGAAAAACGCAACAAAAGCATTTGAAGAACTGAAAACAAGAATGTGTGGCAGCCCCATCCTTGCCAACTGACCTAGACAAACAATTCATCCTTCAAGTTGATGCATTGGCATACAGCGTGGGTGCCATACTCTTGCAGGAGGGAAACCACTCTACCCCAACCCTTGCAAAATGTTCCAAACCAATACTCCATCTGGTGGCATATTATTCGGCCACATTCACCCCTACAGAAAGAAACTACGACATTTATGAGAGGGAGCTGCTGGCTGTCATGAAATCTCTGGCACATTGG
Source organism: Russula compacta (assembly GCA_022376555.1). NCBI lineage: Eukaryota > Fungi > Basidiomycota > Agaricomycetes > Russulales > Russulaceae > Russula > Russula compacta. Next base: position 2,424 of record WTXH01000402.1, read on the forward strand.
AGACCATATCTTGGATGGACAAAAACACTGTTCCTTATTCACACCAATCATGCCAACCTCCAATACTGGAAAAGTCCAAGAAACCTCAACCGCTGCACAGCAAGATGGCATGCTGACCTACAGGAATATGACTTCATCCTGGAATACATTCCTGGAAAGACAAATACCACAGCAGATGCACTATCTCGACTGCCTAGTAAAGATCAAGGAGGAGATGACAATAAAGACATCACAATCCTCCCTCCACATTGAATCTGCACTATGAAAACAATCTAAGGAAAGACGATCATACCAAACGTCAGAGAAGTTAAAAGAGCAATTGTCCAACAAGCACATGACATACCAACAGCCAGACACCCAGGACAAGATAAAACCCTCAGGAAGGTCCAGCAAAGCTACTGGTGGCCATGAATGAAAGCGTGGATTGCAGACTACATCAAAGGGTGTGCCATATGCCAACAAGTGAAGATCATCACGCACCATAAACGCACCCCACTATATCATATCACCACCAGAGAGGAAACCCCCCCATTCCAAACAGTGGCCATGGACTTGATCACGGGTCTACCATGAAGAAGAGGACTGGATGCTATCCTCACCATTGTAGACCATGGCTGCTCTAGAGCAGCACTATTCCTGCCATGCTCAACCACAATAACAGGGCTAGGTATTGCTTAACTATACTTCACCCACATCTACCCATGGTATGGTCTACCCAAGAAGATCATCAGTGACAGAGACCCAAGGTTTACATCACATTTTGGCAAGGCACTCACAAAGCAACTAGGGATCCAACAAAACCTGTCCACAGCATTCCACCCACAAATGGATGGCCTAACTGAATGAAAGAATCAATGGGTGGAACAATACCTAAGGCTGATAACAGGGGGACAACCAGAAGACTGGAGCAAATGGCTACCAGTGGTGACAGCAGTACACAACAACCAGAGAAATAGCACAACCAGACTATTGCCCAATCAGATACTCCTGGGGTACGAACCAATATTGCACCTAGCGAAAGAATGGAAGACCAGCAATGAGGCAACTGAAACAAGGGTGGAAAGAATGGAAAAGGCCAGTGTTGAGACAGAACATCTGCACAGCTATGCCCGGACCAGACAGTCTCACACTCAGGGGTTCGGTAGAACCAGCCTGGACATTACAAGGGGCACTTAATGCTCCAGGACAATTACGGACTTAGTGAGCACATGTCGGCACATGGACTGCATGGACACCTACATACATATGATACCCTAGAACAATGTGATTACACCCTTATGGCCAATCTAAGAACTCTCTCTTTTGTTATCTGACCCAATTATTGTATGATCAAGCTGTTTCAGATTGACACTTTACCTACTGTCTTTACAATCAGGTAGTTACAGTCACATACGGACCTTTTAGTACAGTTCTACGCTTACACATACCCCTTCTGAGGGCTCAGGGTATGTGCGGACTCATTGGACTCATCCATATGTAGAATATTGTAATTATGCGATATAGTGGATGCCTGTACTCACCCCTTAAGGGTTTATGGACATATGTAGACCATAGGGACTATAGATACACCCTTAGGAGTGAGCAAGACGTCTCATCTCCTACAGAGTTCTCTCTCTGTGCGAATACCTTCCTCAGCTACACTTCATCAGCCAGGAAGCACACCATTGAAATGATCAACAAAAAGGTCAGCAAGGCACCCCTGGCACAATACAAGCCTGGAGACCAAGTCTGGCTAGAGGCAACCCACTTGACACTTCTGCATCAAGGGTCATAACTGAACCCAAAATGATATGGCCCCTTCAAAATATTGAAAACAGTATCCCCAGTGGCATTCGAATTGGATATTCCAATGTCCTGGCAGATCCACCCTGTATTCCACACCTCCCTTCTATCCCCATATCATGAAACAATTACTCATGGCCCTAACTTCTCCTGACCACCACCCAATCTGATAGCAGGAGAAGAACAATATGAAGTGAAGCAGATAAGAAACCACCGACATCACAGTCAAGCTGGAATGCTCCAATATCTCATAAAGTGGCAGGGGTATCTGGAAAGCAATAACACCTGGGAACCAGCTGACCAGGTACATGCACCAGATCTCCTGAGAGAATATCACAAACACTGGCCCTTGAATAGCATAAAAGAGAAGCAGAAACCCCTGGCTCTAACCAACACCACCCAACCTTGTCACCACAAGATAGCTCGCTCTAAGACATGTCCTCCCCAGTGCTGCTCCCCATCCCCCCTCTGGCTGAACACTAGCTCCCTGGCCAATTTAAGACAGAGGAGGAGGCTAACCCTATCAGAGCTGCAGGAATGGGCCTGCTTGCCTCTGCTGAGCTTAGAGGACCTGCAGCAGCCGGCCCAGTCCCCACACATGCCATCACCATCCCAGGCCCTATGCATGACCTCAAGACCAATGCCCACTGGGACAGACCCCTGTCCCCAAACACTGTCAAGGCCGTCATTGAGGGAAATGAACACCTCACCCCCAACCAGCTCCATGCCCTTGTTGAGGGGCTCTTTGCCACAATCCAGGAGTGGGAGAGACACTATCAACAGGGAGAGGGCCAGATCAAGGTGCAGCTCAATCAGGCCAACTGAGAGCACCTCGAGCTCAAGGCACAGCTCAATGCCATCACTGGTGAGCCTCTCAAATGTCCCATCGGGTTTGAGGAGAACAATAGGAGGCTCCCAAACTTCACCATTCCCACCCCAAACAATAGAGAGCAGCCTGCCTGCTTCATCAAACAGCTGGACAATGGAAGGGTGGCTGGCCTTACAGGGGAGGCCAGAGGCAAGCACGATGCTTACATCATCAACTTATTTGCCCAGCCAGACCTCAATAAGTGCCTGCTCAAACCCCTTCCCACATGGTTCCATGTGTGGCTTTGAGGGGACTCTACTGACTTCCACCCCCTCCACAAGGCCATCATCACCCTTGATGACTGGAGTATCTTGGCAGAGATCCTCCAATACCAAGTCCTCGACAAGGAGGTGGTGGCCCTTTAGAGCAAGCTTAGAATGGCTGAGGCAAACCTGGCAGCTAGTGTGGTAAGCAAGGATGCATGTGAGGACTGACTCATCACTGCAAGGGTAGCAGAGAAGATCCGCCATGTGGGAGTCGACCAATTCCTGCCACAACTCACATGACAATCTGGATGGAAGAAGGTAGGATGAGGACATCCTATGTAGCGGAAGGGTGATGTAACCAGCCTTGGGTGGACATTCAACTGTCTGCACCCATGTAAGTTCTGCAACCAGGCAAAGTGTTTGCGGCTCCCTGTACTACTATCACATGCAACCCTAGCTTGTATGGGTCTAGATTTTTTTGATTACTCCTTTGTTCCCCTTTGAGACTCCCCTTGTTCTATATATCACTACTGCTCCATTTGGCACTTGTCTCCTTTTGGGCCCTAGGCCACCATCTACTGTAACCGGCCTGGGGTGATGGTTCAACACCATCGCGCCCCTGTAAGTTGCGGAACCGGCCAATTAGAGGATTCGTGCCCTGTTTCATGTTTGTGCCCTGTTTCGTGTACATCAGCTTGTGATTTCTTGAGTGTCTTGTGCTATTGGCAGTTATTGTCTTGGTCATATAAATAGGTAGCACTGCCCCTTCAGGCCCTAGGCCTGCCCTCAAGTACCTAGTACTATAAATAGGGACTCATTACGCCTGGTAGAGGCAAGTTGAGTCTCTTGTCTCAATACTAGCAGTGTTCTACTTCATTGCGGGTGGCTACTGAGTCGAAGCTCAGCAAGCGGTAACCCAGTTCATCGACATCGACTTGCAGGTCGACTTCCATTCTATAAGTCTTCTAGGACACTTCAAGTCCTAGCTCGTCAACTTAGTGTGTCTATTGTTACTGTCCAACCCTTGGCGGTGACATCTACTATAAGTAGTCGACTCCTTACACTATGTACTAGCAAGTTGAGTCTCTTGTCAATACAACACAAGTGCTCTTCTCCATCTGCCAGAGTGGCCACTGTGAAGTACTGCAGCAGGCAGGAACTCTACATTCTCTCATACTCCATCTATTGTCCAAGTTGTAGCGCGACTTTGGCTCGCTTTTTCATTTGCATCTATTTGTCCCTACCAAGAATCCTTGGTGGTGACACTTACCTTCAGAATTGAAAAGTGTGTGTCCAAACGACCCAGAACAAGCTTGGCAGCAGGAATATAGTTCAGTGCATGATCTTTGACCTCTTTTCTTTGCTTTGTGCTCACATTTGTTTCTCTGTTGTTTGTATTTGTAACCAGCCTGGGGTGATGGTTTAACACCATCGCGCCCCTATAAGTTGCGGAACCGGCCAATTAGAGGACTCGTGCCCCATTTCATATTTGCACCCCATTTCATGTGTATCAGCTCGTGATTTTCTTGAGTATCTTGTGCCATTGGCTGTTATTGTCTTGGTCGTATAAACAGGTAGCACTGCCCCCTTCAGGCCCTAGGCCTGCCCTCAAGTAACATGTACTATATATAGGGGACTCATTATGCCTGGTAGAGGCAAGTTAAGTCTCTTGTCTCAATTCAAGCAGTGTTCTACTTCACTACGGGTGGCTACTGAGTCGGAGCTCAGCAAGCGGTAACCCAGACATCGATATCGACTTGCAGGTCAACTTCTTCTCTATAAGTCTTCTAGGACACTTGGAGTCCTAGCTCATCAACTTAGTGTGTCTATTGTTGCTTTCAAACCCTTGGTGGTGACATTAGACTCAACTTTCTTTCAATACAGCTAGCAGTTCAGAAGGGACACTGCAGACCACAACCCTCGACTGGGTAGATGCCACTGAAGGCAGAAGGAACCACAGGGTTCAGTACATCTCCAAAGAACACCCAGCCAATCCCACAGATCGGGACATACAGATTATCGTCACAGCAAGAGGCAAAGCACCAACCAACCCGAAGCTAGTGTGCATTCACGACAACAAGTGGAAAGAAGTCCACTGGGACAGAGGACGATACACCCTAGGAGTGGCAGTCCCATAGCTACACGAGTACGACACAGAAGGATCAGAAGCTGATGAGCTTCTCGACGAAGAGCTAGAAGAGCCCGAGGTCGTCTCAGACACAGAGTCAGATGAGGTGGTCAAAGAAATTAACGACGCCTTCAACAAGATCAAGATCACCCCGGTGGAAGAAAAAGCACCAGTATTTCCCACCAGAACCCTTACTCCCCTTCAGGGAATACCAACCGATGCCTTACCAGCAGGAGCTAGAATCCCTAGCCTCTCACAAGCTATGTCCACCCAAACCACCACAGCCATGGCCGTCGCCACACAGCCATCCACCACCACTCAGAGCGCACCACAACACATTCAAAACGTCCTTAGACAAGTCCTCAAAAGGTCGGGACCACCAGGAGGGTCTGGAGGAGGACCGGGAGGACCAGGAGGACCAGGAGGACCAGGAGGACCAGGAGGGCCAGACCCGAATGCACCCCAAGTACCGGTGGCAGCAGCCGCCAATGTAAAAACCATGGGAGCGCTCCCACAAGTCTTTACGGGGGATAGGTCCAAGGCCGACAACTTCATTGAAGAAGTAAAAGGATATCTGCGCCTGAACGCAGACGTAGCAGGGTACAATTCCCCCTTCAAGAAAATTGCCTTCACCCTCACCCTCATCAAGGGAGAAAACACGGCCCAATGGGTTAGAGATATGGGCGAGTGGATCGACAGACTACACATGCCCCAAGACAACATCCCAGCGCTATGGGACCAATTCCTCTTGGAATTCAGCCAACAATTCCAGGATACCCAAGTGGCCCAGTGGGCCAGAAACAAAATCAGAGATTGCTGGATGAAGGGGTCAGATTATGATGAATACATCACCAGGTTTGAAAGCCTGGCAAGAAAAGCAGGATACACACTGGGAAATGAAGAGACCTATAACATATTCCTACAAGGGATCCCAGCCTCACTCCTACACGGCACCCTCAAGCCACTGATCCCCCTCAACTACCACAACCTTAAGGAGAAGGTCAAAACCATCGCACAAGGAAAGACCATCATAGATGGTATTTTGAAGAAAACCCTGGGGGCCCAATCACCGTTTCAGTGATTCAACAACCCACCTAAGCCACTGCTGTTTCAACAAAGAAACTGGCAACCGTGATACAACCAGGGGAACTGCCCCCAGTATAACTCAATAAATGCACCACCATCGATAAATAACACCCCGGTACCCATGGACCTATCTAGAGGTCGCACCCCTAACAACTGGAGGGGACGAGGGAACTGGAGACAAAAGATGGGACCGCCCACAAGAGGAAACATATCAGCGCCAGGATATGAGGCAATGCGATGCTTCAACTGCAGCAGAGAGGGGCACTTCGCCCATGCCTGCCCCGAAAGGCGGCAACCGCCCAGGAACCCCTACAGACAAAGCCCTAGACAGGCCAACCTCATTGACTTCCAAGAGGAGGAAGACCAAGACTATCAGATGGCAGAACCATCAGAGAGGACCTCCATGGCCACCATGCGAGCGCAACTCGAGGGGATGTCCCTCAATGACCAGATCAAACTAGCTAAGGAAATGGGAGTTGCACAGGATTTTCCCTCTGCCTAATCAGATCGGCCCTGCTTAGGCAGATTCATAGCAATAACATGTACATCTTGGCAAGGAAATCTATGACAGTTCATTTCTATGCACATTCAATTGTGAAAAGAGCCAAAGGAGTGGCCCTGGTGGACTCGGGGGCCACAGAAAATTTCATGAGTCTTAACTATGCCAAGTGGCTGCGACTCCCCATCAAACGATTGACAAATCCAAGGCCACTGTTCAATGTTGATGGGACAGAGAACAAAAGCAGAGCCCTCAAATACTACACCAACCTACAATTCAGAACAGGAATGCAAACCACAAACCAGAGGTTCTTCCTCTCGGACCTGGGAGACCATAAGGCAATCTCCAGATACCCATGGTTCACCTCCATCCAATCAAAAATCGACTGGAAAAAGGGATGGATCGACTTCACTCACCTCCCTATCATCCTCTCAGCCCTGAATGCTGCAAAAGCAGTATACGTACCCCAAACCAAAAACATACCATGACCACTCAGAAAGCGAACCGACACATACCTCCTAGAAAGAGTAACGATAGGAGGTGCCACAAGTAACCCGGAGCAAAACGACACCATACCAGCCGAATACAGACGGCACAAGAAGGTCTTCAGCGAAGAAGACTCACAGCGGATGCCCAGCTCTACCATATGGGACCACGCCATCGAACTACTACCTGGGGCACCCGACACAATGCCTGGACAGCTACTACCCCTCACACAAGAAGAGAAGGCCAAAATGCACAAGTTCGTGCAAGAGCACCTAAAAAGGGGAACCATCCGCATCTCAAAGTCGCCATACACAGCCAACTTCTTCTTCGTGAAGAAGAAAGACAGAAAGCTAAGACCGGTACAGGATTACCGGCCTGTCAACAAATGGACAAAGAGAAACAGGAATGTCTCACCCCTCATCCCACAAGTCGTGGATCGACTCAGCAGATGCACCAAATTCACAGTAGTTGATGTACGATGGGGTTACAACAACATCAGAATAAAGGAAGGAGATGAGTGGAAGGCTGCTTTTCTCACCCATGAAGGACTGTTTGAACCGACAGTCATGTTCTTTGGTCTTACTAACTCCCCGGCAACCTTCCAAATGATGATGAACACCATCTTCTGACAGGAAGTAGGAGAAGGCTGGCTCTCTGTATACATGGATGACATCGCTATCCACACAGCTAAACGACCACATGAGACAGAGGAACAACATACGGCCAGACACCGAGAATATGTCCATCGCATGTTGGATAAATTGGAAGAAAACGACCTCTACCTCAAACCCGAAAAATGCCAGTTCAAAAGGAAGAAATCGAGTACCTAGGGGTCATCGTAGGAAAAGGCCACCTCAGAATGAGCCCTAAAAAGCTACAGGGAATTGCAGATTGGTCTCCACCAAAGAACCCAACAGATGTCAGGAGCTTCCTGGGGTTCACAGGCTACTATTGATACTTGTCCCAAACTACTCAAGGATTGCACGACCCCTACTCGAGCTGACAAGGAAAACCACACCCTGGCACTGGGGGGAAGCACAAATGAGGGCGTTCGAAGAATTGAAAACAAGAATGTGTGGCAGCCCAGTACTAATCCAACCAGACATCGAGAAGCAGTTCACGCTTCATGTCGACGCATCAGCATACGGCGTAGGTGCTGTACTCTCGCAGGAGGGACAGCACAACGACCTCACTCCAACCTTGGCCCAGCGACACAAACCAATATTACACCCAGTGGCATACTACTCAGCAACATTCACACCTACAGAACGAAACTACAACATCTATGAGCGAGAACTGTTAGCCATCATGAAGGCTCTAGCCAACTGGAGACACTACCTAGGATGGACAAAAACACCATTCATAATCCGAACTGACCATGCCAACCTCCAATACTGGAAGTCACCAAGAAATCTAAATCAACGAACCGCACGATGGCACGCAGATCTCCAGGAATACGACTACATCCTGGAATACATTCTGGGCAAAACGAACACCACAGCAGATGTGCTATCCAGACTGTCAAACGCGACCACAGTGAAGACGACAACAAAGACATCACGATTATTCCACCCCACAGAATTCGAGCAGCACAAACAATTCACAGGAAAACTATCATACCAAACCTCAAGGAGCTCCGGTGAGCCATTGTCAGAGACGCCCACGATACACCCACATCCGGTCATCCAGGAAGAGACGAGACCCTAAGGAAGGTCCAGGAGCGGTACTGGTGGCCAAAGATGAAGGAATGGATTGCAGACTATGTTAGGGGATGTGCGACATGCCAACAAACCAAGATATTGACACATCACCCACGCGTCCCACTTTATTGAATCCCCTCAGAACCAGGTACCCTACCATTCCAGACCATATCCATGGACCTAATCACCAGATTACCACCAAAACAAGGACTAGATGCAATCCTCACCATTGTCGATCATGGATGCTCCCGTGCCCCCTATTTCTCCCCTGTTCTACCAACATTACAGGGCCAGGAATCGCTCAGCTCTACCTCGACCACTTCTACCCTTGGTACGGGCTACCTAGAAAGATCATTAGTGACAGGGACCCACATTTCACGTCGAGTTTCGGGAAAGCGCTCACCAAAAGACTAGGGATACAGCAAAACCTGTCCACAGCAGCACACCCCCAAACTGATGGCCTTTCTGAGCGAAAGAACCAATGGGTGGAACAATATTTATGGCTGGTGACGAGCGGACAACTGGATGACTGGACAGAGTGGGTCGCGGTCGCAACCACGGTGCACAATAATTGAAGGAACAGTACCACGGACTATCTCCCAATCAGATTCTGATCGATATGAGCTGACGCTGGGGCCCAGAGATTTGGGGGTCCAGACCAACAACGAGGCAGCAGAACAAAGGACGCGAAGAATGGAGGAAGTGCGGGACCAAGCAATCAAAGCAATTAACAGAAAGGCAGCCAAAGCACCCGCAGGGCAATATAGGGCCAGAGATCAAGTGTGGCTGGAAGGAACCCACCTGACACTCCCACACCAAGGGTCCAAATTAAACCCGAAATGGTATGGTCCTTTCAAGATACTCAAAGAAGTATCCCCGGTCACCTACCTCCTGCAGCTCCCTGCCTCATGGCTGATCCACCCGGTGTTTCATGCCTCCCTTCTTACCCCATATAGAGAGATGGATACCCATGGACCCAACTACGCCCGACCCCCTCCTGACCTGATTGACAACAAAGAACAATACGAAGTGGAGCAGATTCGAAATCACCACCATCAAGGGCAGTTGAAGAAGCTCCAGTATCTCATAAAGTGGTGGGGCTATCCCAAAAGCGACAACACCTGGAACCTGCTGACCAGGTGCATGCCCCGGATCTCCTTCGGGAGTATCACAAATGCCGGCCCTTGAAAGATATAAAAGGGAAGCAGAAACCCCCGGCAAAAACACCAGCTCACTCCTCTTCCATCCTCAAACACATCATCGCCTCACTATGTCCTCCCCCACTCCAGTCCAGTTCCGCCCCCTTCCACATACATCAAGGTTGAGGCGATTGGCGGACCTTCCTCTGCGACGACCAGCACCAAGCATCCCTCTACCATGCCTGCCTCTCGTTCCATCTGTCTCCCCGGCACCTTCCCTGACCTGGAGACCAACGCCTTCTGGGAAGGCCCCCTCTCCCCTGGCACAGTTCGATCCATCCTTGACAGATACAAGAACTTGGGGCTGGTCTAGCTTTGTCAGCTGGCGGCAGGCCTTGCCTCCACGCTTCAACAACGAGAGGCACTGTTCCAAGACGAGGCGCGGTGCCTCAAACGCCAGTTCGAAGAGGTCAACAGGGACAATCACGAACTTAAGGCGTGAATCCAGCAAATCGATGGAGAGCCCCTCCTCTGTCCCAACGCATACATGGAGAATGACAGGAGGCTTCCCGAATTTGCCATCACAACCCCAGATGGCGAGAAGCCCGCTGTCTTCATCAAACAATTGGACGATGGATGGGTGGCCGGCCTGGTGGCCAATGCCACGGGCAACCACGACGCCCAAATCATTGACTTGTATGCCCACCCCAAATTCAACGACTTCCCCCTCTCCCCACTCCCACCTTGGTTCCGTGCCCATCTCTGGGGGACTGAGGTCGACTATCACCCACTCCAAGAGGCCATTATCGACTTGAACGACTGGCCCCTCCTCGCCGAGGTCACGCACTATGTCACCGCCAAGGGTTTGACAGCAACAATAGACACACTAAGTCGATGAGCTAAGTCTCTAAGCGACTTAGAAGGCTTATAGAGTGGAAGTCGACCCGCAAGTCGATGTCGATGTCGATACCCGGGTTACCGCTTGCTGAGCTTCGACTCAGTAGCCACCCGCAATGAAGTAGAACACTGCTAGAATTGAGACAAGAGACTCAACTTGCCTCTACCAGGCGTAATGAGTCCCCTATTTATAGTACGTAGTACATGAGGGCAGGCCTAGGGCCTGAAGGGGCAGTGCTACCTATTTATATTCCGAAACACGAAGAAACAATAGCAACCAATAGCAATGGTCGCTCAAGAAATCACAGACTGATCGATATGAAACAGGGAACAAACATGAAACGGGGCACGAACTCTATACTTGGCCGGTTCCGCAACTTACAGGGGCGCGATGGTGTTGAACCATCACCCCAGGCGGTTACATCACTCCCTCGCTAGACGGGATGCCCTCATCCCATCTTCCTCCATGCTGACCGCCTGGCCAGCTGTGGTCGCTCGACCCCCACCAAGGGGATTTTCTTGGCTGCTCTTGCCGCGATGAGCCGATCTTCGCAGGCCTGCTTGGCGGCTTCAGACGCCGCCAAATTCGCCTGAGCCAAGCGCAGCTCAGTGCGCAGCGTGTCGCACTCGCGGTCCAGGACTCGGTACCTGTTGACCTCGGCAAGGAGCGCCAGTCGTCCAGGTTGATGACGGCCTCGCGCAGGGGGTGATAGTCAATTTCTGTCCCCCATAGACGGGCGCGGAACCATGGCGGAAGTGGGGACAGGGGGTACTCGTCGAACTCGGGGCGCGCGTAGAGTCGATGATCTGGGCGTCGTGATCGCCCGTGCATTGGCTGCCAGGCCAGCCACTCGCCCATCGTCGAGTTGCTTGATGAAGACGGCGGGCTTCTCGCCGTCTGGGGTGGTGATGGTGAACTCGGGAAGCTCCCCTCGTTCTCGATGTACCCATCAGGGCACAGCAGGGGCTCCCCGTCGATTTGTTGAATTCGGGCCTTGAGCTCCCGGTTGTCGCGGTTGATTTCTTCGAACTGCCGCTTGAGGCACCTTGCCTCGTCTTGGAATAGGGCCTCGCGCTGCTGGAGAGTCGTGGCCAGACCCGAGGCCAGCTGACGGAGCTGAACCGGCCCCAGGTTTTCGTATCCGTCAAGGACGGATCTAACGGTCCCTGGCGAGAGGGGCCCCTCCCAGAACGCGTTTGTTTCAAGGTCGGGGAACGCGCCAGGCAGGCGGACGGTGTTGGAGGCAGGGGTGGCAGCGGTCCGGCGGGAGGTGGTTTCTGCGGCGGGAGGCTGGTTAGCCTCCGGGGTCGTGAGACGCGTAGTCGGGGCTGGGACTGGAGTTGGAGCGGGGGAAGACATGAGGATGTAATGGTTTCGAGTTGAGAGGAGAAGAGCTGGGTTGCTGCTTTCGCCGGGGGTTTCTGCTTCCCTTTTATGTTGTCTAAGGGCCGGCGTTTGTGATACTCCCGAAGGAGATCCGGGGCGTGCACCTGGTCAGCTGGTTCCCAGGTGTTGTCGCTTTCAGGGTAGCCCCGCCACTTTATGAGATAGTGAAGTTTCTTTGACCGTCCGTGATGTCGATGGTTCCTAATCTGCTCCACTTCGTATTGTTCTTCACCATCAATTAGATCAGGAGGGGGCCTCGTGTAGTTGGGCCCGTGAGTGTCCGTTTCCCTATATGGGGTAAGAAGGGAGGCATGGAATACGGGGTGGATCAACCACGAGGCAGGGAGTTGCAGCATAAATGCAACCGGAGATACCTCCTTGAGGATTTTGAAGGGGCCATACCGTTTCGGGTTTAATTTGGACCCTTGATGTCGGAGCATCAGGTGGGTCCCTTCTAGCCACACGTGGTCCCCGGCCTTGTATTGTCCCGGTGGTATCTTGGCTGCCTTTCTATTGATGGCTTCGATTGCCTGCTCTCGTGCTTTTCCATCCTTTGTGCTCGTTGCTCTGCCGCCTCATTGTTAGTTCGGGCCCCAAATCTCCCGGTGTCAGCGTGGGTTCGTAGCCGATAAGGATTTGATTGGGCGATAGCCCGGTAGTGTTGTTTTTCCGGTTGTTGTGTACTGCCGTTGCGACTGCAACCCATTCTGTCCAGTCGTCCGGTTGCCCATTCGTTACCAGTCGTAGGTACTGTTCTATCCATTGATTCTTTCGCTCGGACAGCCCATCGGTTTGAGGATGGGCCGCAGTGGAAAGGTTCTGTTGTATCCCGAGCCTCTTCGTAAGTGCTTTTCCGAAGCTCGATGTGAACCGTGGGTCTCTGTCACTGATGATCTTCTTTGGTAGCCCGTACCATGGGTAGAGGTGGTCTAGGTAGAGCTGGGCGATTCCTGGCCCTGTGATGCTTGTAGAGCAGGGAAGGAACAGGGCGGCGCGTGAGCATCCATGGTCTACAATGGTGAGGATTGCGTCTAATCCTCGCTTTGGTGGTAGCCCAGTGATCAGATCCATAGTTATAGTTTCGAAGGGTAGCGTTCCTGGCGTGGAGGGGATTCGGTAGAGGGGAACATGAGGTCGATGGGTTAGTATTTTGGCTTGTTGGCATGTCGCACACCCTTTGACGTAGTCAGCGATCCATCCTTTCATTCCCGGCCACCAGTATCGTGCTTGTACTTTTCGTAAAGTCTCGTCCCTTCCTGGGTGACCAGATGTGGGTGTGTCATGGGCATCTCTGACGATGGCTCGTCTGAGTTCCTTGAGTTTTGGCACGATGGTTTTCCCTTGGATCGTTTGTGCTGCTCGGACCCTGTGGGGTGGGATGATCGTGATATCTTTGTTGTCATCTTCGCCGTGGTCCACGTTTGATGGTCTGGACAGTGCATCTGCCGCGGTGTTTGTTTTGCCTGGGATGTATTCCAGTATGTAGTCGTATTCTTGGAGGTCAGCGTGCCACCGCGCGGTTCGTCGGTTTAGGTTTCTTGGCGACTTCCAATACTGAAGGTTGGCGTGATCGGTTCGGATTATGAATGGCATTTTTGTCCATCCCAGGTAGTGCCTCCAATGGGCGAGGGCTTTCATGACGGCTAACAGTTCTCGTTCGTAGATGTCATAGTTTCGTTCTGTGGGTGTGAACGTGGCCGAGTAGTATGCCACCGGATGCAGGATCGGTTTGTGTCGTCGAGCCAGAGTTGGAGTGTTGTGTTCTCCCTCCTGCGAGAGTACGGCGCCTACGCCGTATGCCGATGCGTCGACATGGAGTGTGAACTGTTTCTCGACGTTTGGTTGAAAAGCACTGGGCTGCCGCACATTCTTGTTTTTAGTTCCTCGAATGCCTTTTTCTGTGCTTCTCCCCAGTGCCAGGGGGTGGTTTTCTTTGTTAGTTCCAGCAGGGGCCGTGCGATTTTCGAGTAGTTTGGTACGAAGTAGCGGTAATAGCCTGTGAAGCCCAAGAAGCTTCTGACGTCAGTTGGATTCCTTGGTGGGGACCAATCTGCGATCCCCTGTAGCTTCTTAGGGCTCATCCTAAGGTGTCCTTTTCCTACGATGACCCCTAGGTACTCGATCTCTTCTTTCTCGAACTGGCACTTTTCTGGCTTGAGGTACAGGTCATTTTCTTCCAGCTTGTCTAACATACGATGAACGTATTCTCGGTGTCTGGCCGTGTGTTGTTCCTCCGTCTCGTGTGGTCGTTTGGCTGTGTGGATAGCGATGTCGTCCATGTATACGGAGAGCCAGCCTTCTCCCACTTCTTGCCGGAAGATGGCATTCATCATCATTTGGAAGGTTGCTGGGGAGTTGGTAAGGCCGAAGAACATGACCGTTGGTTCGAATAGTCCCTCGTGAGTAAGGAAGGCCGCCTTCCATTCGTCTCCTTCTTTTATTCTGATATTGTTGTAGCCCCATCTCACGTCCACTACTGTGAATTTGGTGCATCCGCTGAGTCGGTCCACGACTTGTGGGATGAGGGGCGAGACGTTCCTGTTCCTCTTCGTCCATTTATTGACGGGTCGGTAATCTTGTACCGGTCTTAGCTTCCCGTCCTTTTTCTTCACGAAGAAGAAATTGGCTGCGTATGGCGATTTCGAGACGCGGATAGTCCTCTCTTTAGATGTTCTTGCACGAACTTGTGCATCTCCGCCTTTTCTTCTTGTGTAAGGGGCAGTAGTCGCCCGGGCATTGTGTCAGGTGCCCCTGGCAGTAGTTCGATAGCGTGGTCCCATATGGTGGATTGGGGCATTCGCTGCGAGTCTTCTTCGCTGAAGACCTTTTTGTGTCGTTTGTATTCGGCTGGTATGGTGTTACTTTGTTCTGGATTGTTTGAGGTCCCTCCTATCGTTACTCTCCCCAGGAGGTACGTATCGGTTCGTTTCCTGATCGGTCGCGGTACGTTTTTGGTTCGTGGGACATATACTGCTTTTGCAGCATTCGGGGCTGAGAGGACGATGGGAAGGTGGGTGAAGTCGATCCATCCCTTCTTCCAGTCGATCTTAGGTTGGACGGAGGCGAACCATGGGTACCCAAAAATGGCTTTATGGTCCCCCAGGTCTGAGAGGAAGAACCTTTGATTTGTGGTCTGCGTTCCGGTTTTGAATTCCAAGTCGGTGTAGTATTTGAGGGCCCACTTTTGTTTTCTGTTCCGTCAACATTGAACAGGGGCCTCGGGTTTGCCAATCGTTTGATGGGGAGTCGCAACCACTTGGCGTAGTTAGGCTCATAAAGTTTTCTGTGGCTCCTGAGTCCACCAGGGCCACTCCTTCGGCTCTTTTCGCAATGGAACGTGCATAGAAGCGAACTGTCATAGATTTCCTTGCTGATATATACACGTTTTCGCTATGAATCCGCCTAAGCAGGGCCGATCTGATTAGGCAGATGGAAAATCCTGTGCGACTCCCATTTCTTTGGCTAGTTTGATTTGATCGTCAAGGGACATCCCTTCGAGTTGCGCTCGCATAGTGGCCACGGAGGTCCCTTCGATGGCTCTGCCATTGATAGTCTTGTTCTTCCTCTTCTGGAAGTCGATAAGGTTGGCTTGTCGAGTTTTGGCCTGTAGGGGTTTCTGGCTGGCTGTCGCCTTTCGGGCAGGCACGGGCGAAATGTCCCTCTTTCCGCAGTTGAAGCATCTCATTGCCTCATACCCTGGTGCCGATACATTTCCTCTTGCGGGTGGTCCTGCCCTTTGCCTCCAGTTCCTCGTCCCCTCCAGTTGTTGGGGGTGCGGCCTCTCGATAGGTCCATTGGTACTGGGGTGTTATTCATCGATGGTGGTGCGTTTGTTGAGTTGTATTGGGGACGATTCCCCTGGTTGTATCGTGGTTGCCAGTTCCTCTGTTGGAACGGCGGCGGTCTGGGTGAGTTGTTGAATCGCTGGAATGGTGATTGGGCTCCGAGGGTCTTTTTTAGGATGCCATCTATGATAGTCTTCCCTTGAGCGATAGTTTTGACCTTTTCTTTAAGGTCGTGGTAGTTGAGGGGATCGGTGGTTCAGGGTGTCGTGCAGGAGTGATGCCGGGATTCCCTGCAGGAATATGTTGTAGGTTTCCTCGTTTCCTAGCGTATACCCAGCTTTTCTTGCCAGGCTCTCGAATCTGGTGATGTACTCGTCGTAGTCGGACCCCTTCATTCGGCAGTCCCTGAGTTCGTTTCGGGCTCTTTGAGCCGCTTGCGTGTCCTGGAACTGCTGGCTGAATTCCAGCAGGAATTGGTCCCATAACGCTGGGATGTTGTCTTGTGGCATATTCACCTGTCGATCCATTCACCCATATCTCTGACCCATTGGGCCGTACTTCTCCCTTGATCAGGTGAGAGTGAATGCGATTTTTTTGAAGGGGAGTTGTATCCTGCTACGTCCGCGTTCAGGCGGAGGTATCCCTTCACTTCCTCGATGAAGTCGTCGGCTTTGGATCTGTCTCCAGTGAAGACTTGTGGGAGTGCTCCATGGTTTTTACATCGGCGGCAGCCGCCACCGGTATTTTGTGGTGTTTGGGTCTGGTCCTGGTGGTCCTCCAGGCCCTCCTGGTCCTCCTGGTCCTCCTGGTCCTCCTGTCCGGACCCTCCCGGGGTCCTGACCTTTTAAGAACTTGTCTGAGGACGTTCTGTATGTGTTGTGTGTGCGCTCTGAGTGGTTGTAGACGGGTGTGTGGCGATGGCCGTGGCTGTGGTGGTTTGAGTGGACATAGCTTGTGCAAGGCTAGGGATTCTGATTCCTGATGGTAGGCGTCGGTGGGCAGTCCTTGGAGTGGGTGAGGGTTCTGATAGGAAATGCTGGCGCTTTCTCTTCTACTGGGGTGATTTTGATTTTATTGAAGGCGTCGTCGATCTCTTTGACTGCCTCGTCTGATTCTGTATCCGAGACGACTTCTGGCTCTTCTAGCTCTTCGTCGAGGAGCTCGTCAGCTTCTGATCCTTCTGTGTCGTACTCGTGTAGCTGTGGGACTGTTGCTCCTAGCGTATATCGTTCTTGGTCCCAGTGAACTTCTTTCCACCTGTTGTCGTGAATGCACACCAGCTTTTGGATTGGTTGGCGCTTTGCCTCTAGGTGTAACAAATAATGATTATATCCCGATTCGTAGGATTCGCTGGGTGTTCCTTTGAGATGTACCGAACTCTGTGGTTTTCTGCCGTTCACGGCGTCTACCCAATCGAGGGTCGTGGTCTGCAGTGTCCCTTCTGAACTGCTAGCCGTATTGAAAACAAGTTGAGTCTAATGTCACCGCCAAGGGTTGACAGCAACAGTAGACACACTAAGTCGATGAGCTAGGACTCGAAGTGTCCTAGAAGACTTATAGAGTGGAAGTCGACCTGCAAGTCGATGTCGATCTTGGGTTCCCGCTTGCTGAGCTCCAACTCAGTAGCCACCCACAAGGAAGTAGAACACTGCTAAGATTGAGACAAGAGACTCAACTTGCCTCTACCAGGCGTAATGAGTCCCCTATTTATAGTACGAGTACATGAGGGCAGGCCTAGGGCCTGAAGGGGCAGTGCTACCTATTTATATCCTGAAACACAAAGAGAACAATAGCGACCAGTAAGCAAAGGTCGCTCAAGAAATCACAAGCTTGATCGATATGAAACAGGGAACAAAACATGAAAC
>WTXH01000403.1:0-20158 GCA_022376555.1 Russula compacta
GCTGAAGGTGGCAAATCCTCATTCTTGCATCACCATGTCACCTGCATCTGACACTCCTCTGCACCCCCCAAAAAAACTTGTGAGGAAGATGCTGGATATATGGCCAGCATTGCCTATTGTCATATTGAGCTTTGAAAGTGACTTGGAATTGCTCATGGAGAGTGTGGATAATAGCTTTGCCACACTCAAACATGATGACTGCATATGTCAAATCACCCTGGTTGACATCCTGATTTGCAATTGGAAAGAATCGCGGCAGTAATGCAGGAGTCATGATTGCATGATTTCCAGTGCTGACATCAATGTACAGTTGACTCTGTCTTAACCCATACCCCTTGGTAACACCCCCCAGTTATGGGTTATGACAGAGTATGGGGTTTAGTGGTGTGACATAAAATTTGAAATTTAAAAATGAAATAAAAATCTCAAAAATCATCTGAGTTTGTTTTTCTTTGTGACTCTTTCTTGTGCACCATTTGCAGTGGCTCTGGCCCTTTATGGCAACTCATCAATATGTTAAGAGTTTAATAATAAAACAGACACATGCTGCCACTTATTCCCAGCAACCCTTGGAACATCTCCAGCAGCCTCATGTAATTTGTGAACCAGTGCAATCTGTAGCTCATTCAGCCTCCCCAAGCCCCTCTCATAGTTAGCAGCTGTTTCTAGTGCTTCTATGACTTGAATTTCAGTAACAAAATTTGTGTCACTGTTGAGCCAAGCTTTATCTTGTGATGAAATTGTTATTTTCTTGCAGATTTGCCTTAGAAGGTTATCTTTCCTAACTTGGACTTTCTTTTGTAAGACTGTCAGTCCTTTTTAAAGGATGTCAAGTGGCGTGGAGGACATGGTAAAAATAGTAAAACTGTGGTTCAGTGATTTCAAAGCAAAAGTAAATCTCAACACACAATATTTTTACAATTGTGACAAAAAACATTTTATATAATTATGGGTTTTGCCTGTGAAAAGCTATGGGTTACAGCAAGAGGTACTGGCCAGAACATGCCAAGACATGGAGTCAGGGGAGGGGGGGGTCTCAGAGGCCTTAACAAACTTTTTCCAAGCTGATTTTAGAAGGCATTATTTATCATTTTTGAGTGTCCAGCTGCCTGTTTATACCCTAAAATGACCTTCTACATCACTCCAGCCTTTTCTTTTGATATTTTGCTCAAATTACCTCTTTTGGGACAGTGTACCTGTCACATGACCTCCAAACACATGCACTGACACACCCCTTGTCCCAAAACATGAGCACATGTGCATGAGCATCCTTGCCAGCATTCATGGATCTTGCTCACTGCCACCAGCAGCACCAGCAGCACCAGAACTGCCATCAGTACCAGTACCATGATAGCAGCAGCAGCCATTGGCCCTCCCTGTGGCCTGACTATCCTCATGCCTATGGCACAGGCCCTTGAGCACAGCATGCAAATGTCATTCACAGGTTAGCTCAGGACAGTGGAGCATGAATATGGGTATGTATACATCTTTATGATTTTTGTCAACCTTGAGGGCCTGAGCAGCTGCACCCACTTGACCCCTCCATGTTTCTCAGCAGTGTACATACTCATTCTTTGCTTGCTTGCTGTGCCTGTTGCCACATTTATACCTAGGCAAGCTCAACATGCAGGATGCCATGGATGCACCTGCATCCATGTCCATAGTGTTGCACAATATGCACAAGTGGTGCAAGTGCCAGGTGCTTGATCTCACAAACAGTGTAGAAGTGCAATACTGCACCCTCATGTGCTCCCAACCTGCCAACACCAATGCCACCACCTGTCCCCACCAGCCCCACCATCCTGCGCACACAGCCTATCCCTCAAGAAGTAGAGCCCACACCACCTCAAACACCCCAGTGCTGGGCTGTATAGGTTTACCTCAGCTCAGTCGCTGTTTCTTGCAGGGGCCAGTTGGCCTTGTGCTTGGTCTCAACTGTGCATGGTTCCTGTGCCCTAACATCAGCCATCTCAACCATGAACCACAGCAATACATTCAGATATTCATGTAGTTGTGTATGCTGTGTGCAGCACCTCAGTCTTGCATCACAGGGATTGCAGGTGGCAGCTCATACATGGCACCTTGGTTTCATCCATGTCTCCTCCATTCCACATTGCAAACATTGCACATGTCATCTCAGTCTCGCATACATCAATACCACTCCTATGGCCATTTCCCCTGCTGTACCGTATATGTCATGGTGGACTATTGGGACGCTTCGCTTACTAATCTTCTTGCCTTATACATACATATTTCCCACAGTCCGCTGGAGTCGTCACCACTTCCCCCTCCTTACCTTATGTCATGGTGGACTATTGGGACGTTTACGCTTACTAATATTCTTGCCTTATATGTACATATTTCCCACAGCTCAGCTGGAGTTGTCACCACTTCCCCCTCCCTACCTTACCCTACTGTTATTACACTCCTGCCGATCCCTTCTGCTGTTGTGTTGCCTCGGCTTGTTACTAAACTACTTACACTAATATGCCGATGAGTTTCGTGGCCTTACTGCCGCTGAAACTCGTCATAGACTGCCGATGACTCCGCCTAAATAGTTATGTATAAATACGCTCATAGAAGGGGACCAAAAGCCTTAAGCTTGGTCTCTTGTGAATCCTAGACATTCTCAGAGCAATCCTCCGAGTGATCCGAAGCTTCCCAGCCCCTTTTTCCCTCCCCTTGCGCCCTAGAACGTACCCTAGGGTCTGCTAAGCGACTTAGTGATGCGTTTCACTTAATCTACCATATATAGTAAACCGAGTCCTGATTGGGAACTCTTCGAACTCCAACACATACATTAAGCGCTCAGAAAGGCATTGCCTTTCTTTGCTTCAGACAGACGAAGGTCACTGAGTAACGGACCTCTCAGTGCTCTATAGAATCGCCCCATCTGCACCAGAACCCCAGCAGGAAGGAGTAGCTCCTTCCATTCACGACCTTAGTGGCATACCAACGAACTAAGTGCAATACAAGGCATATCAGCACTCCAGACATCCCTTCCTTTGGACACTCATCTTGAGTATCCAAATCGACTCCTTCACATCTAGATCCCCTTCCTCCTTCAGGAGATAGGGAACGACAGCAGCCAGCACCGCCACTACCCACAGCCGTTCTAACAAGGCGTTAGAACTCCACAGAAGACGACCAAGACGACGGTCACTGACGCAGATATCATCCTACACCTACAACAGAAAGACAGAGACAGGCCAGATGCCCTACCCCTCATAGAAATAGAACGAACAGCCAAGGAGGCTGCCAGACAGAAACATCGACAGAACCGCCACGCTCCATCCAGCTGACACCTTACACTACTGCTATTACACTCCTGCAATCCCTTCTGCTGTTGTGTTGCCTTGGCTTGTTACTAAACTACTTACACTAATCTGCCAACGGTTTTGTGGCCTTACTGCCACTGAAACACGTCAGGCGCTGCCGAAGACTCCACCTAAATAGTTGTGTATAAATACGCTCATAGAAGGGACCAAAGCCTTAAGCTTGGTCTCTTGTGAAGCCTAGACATTCTCAGAGCAACCCTCTAAGTGATCCGAAGCTTCCCAGCCCTTTCCCTCCCCTTGTGCCCTAGAACTACCCTAGGGTCTGCTAAACGACTTAGTGACACGTTTCACTTAATCTACCATATATAGTAAACTGAGTCCCAATTGGGAACTCTTCGAACTCCAACACATACATTAAGCGCTCAGAAAGGTGTTGCCTTTCTTCGCTCCAGACAGACGAAGGTTACTGAGTAACAGACTTCTCAGTGCTCTATAAAATCACCCTATCTGCATCAGAACACCCAGCAGGAAGGAGCAGCTCCTTCCATTCACACCTTAGTGGCATACCGACGAACTAAGTGCAATACAAGGCGTATCAGCACTCCAGACATCCCTTCCTTTGGATACACGCTTAAGTATCCAAATCGACCCCTTCACACCTAGATCCCCTTCCTCCTTCAGGAGATAGGGAACGACAGCAGCCAGCACTGCCACTACCCACAGCCATTCTAACAAGGCGTTAGAACTCCACAGAAGACGACCAAGACAACAGTCACCACGCAGATATCATCCTACATATACAACAGAAGGACAGAGATAGGCCAGATGCCTTACCCCTCATACAAAGAGAATGAGCAGCCAAGGAGGCTGCCAGACAGAAACATCGACAGAACGCCATGCTCAGTCCAGCGTGACATTAGACCAAGCTTATCAGTCAACATGGAAGAATTCCAAAGAGAACCACTTGTCTACCCAAAGGCTTGGGAAGGAAGCACAAGGGTTCACATCGAACAAAGAACAGAGCCAAATCTCCCAGAGTACATCACAGGACCAAATATCTATTGGACAGTCCAAGGAACATATCGAGGATACACCCTTGACGTCTCCAGCAAAAACACAGTGCAATCAGAAGATACCCAGTTGAATTCATCGTGGATACTGGTACACCCTCACCAGAGATGAAAACGGTATCTTTGGGCATACGACCAAGACAGAATTGAACATGGAGGAGCAGGAACAGGATACCCACCAGTAGACAATCCTTACCACCCCAATTATCAAGCTCAGCGAGTCACACTAACCCCTGCAGTAGCTACACAGAACTAGGAGCCACAGCCCAGAAACACACACCCCTCACACACATTCCACTGACCTCCACTCCCCAGAGAACAAAGAAGTGAAGCACACAATCCTCTGAAGAAGAAACGGAAACGAACACACAGCCAGCGAAGGATCTGAAGACAGACCTCACACACCAGAAGAAGCCAACCCCCCTACATACCACGAAGTAACTCCGGCACACCACGAGCAAATCAAAGCTCCACAACCCCCAGAACAAGAACCACAACTCCCAGGAGACGTTGAACACTAGGAGAACAAATTAACCTTCTAGCCATCTATCACATCAAGCCACAAATCCAAATCACCCCAGCAGACCAACAACCAGACCTACCCCCACCACAACCACCCATACAAGTCTTTATGGCCAATGTACCACCCCAACAACCCAACAACCTCAACCACCAGCAGGAGGACCACCCCCAGGTCCACAACAAGCAGGAGCACAAGCTGCTCATCCCCCAGGCAATGGAAAGTGGAATGGCACACCTCCAGAAGTATACACAGGAGACAGAAGTCGAAACGACAAGTTCCTAAAAGAGTTAAACTCTACAGACTGCTCAATGAAGACAATGAAACAATGAACACCCCATACAAGCGAGCAGCTTAGCTTTGTCCTACATCAGAGGACCCCTAGTCGATGATTGGGTCTACCAACGAGTTGATCACCTCAGCAATCAGCTCCACACCAACAATATACCTATGCAAGACAAAGTCCACTGGGCTGAATTTGAAACAGCTTTTACAGCTGCTTTCACCGATATCCACAAAGTTACCAAAGCTACCACCATGCTTCAACAACTCAGAATGAAACAAGGAGACCTAGATGGATATATAGCTCAGTTCAGGAACCTAGCTATTAAAGCTGGATATGCCCTTGACGCTCCAGGAACACTACTAATGTTCTTACAAGGACTACCATCTGGCTTAGAATGATGAATGCTCAGAATGCACCCTGGACTAACCACCTTTGATGGATATGTCCAGGCTGTCCAGAAGGAATCCAAAGTACAGGAGCAAGAGAACCTGATCTTTGGAGAAGGGAAATGGCCTATGCCAGACTGGGGACCTAGAAGACCACCACCCGCCATGCCACCACACCCCCTAAACCCCAGTTCACCCAAAGACGCCCTTACACCAATGGTACTCCTATGCAAGTAGATACCATTAGGAAAGCAGACACAGACAAAGCTAAGAAGAAGCATAGAGAAGAAGGATGGATAATGCTTCAAATGTAGCAAACAAGGACACATGGCCAAGAACTGCCCTACCAAGAAAAGGCCACCCCAGAAACCATCTTACATTAAGATGGTCCAAAGCAATGAAGAATACTATGAAGAAGAAGAAGATGAAGAAATGGAGGAAGCCGAAGAAGAACCTCAAGAAGTGGACAAAATCGAAGATATGGTTAATAGAATGGTCACCTTCTCCGACGACAAGAAGGTGCAATGGATGAATGCGATGCAGGCCAAAGGAGTGGATTTTTCGACCGCCTGAATGATGCGGCCATCATTTGGGCACTGTTCACAAATAACGTATTTGTACCCAAGATTTGATCAGTACAAACTCAAATAATACTATGTTTACGGAACAGAAGGGCCGACGCAACAGCACTTGTGGACAGCGGAGCCACAGAAAATTTCATCCACCACAAACTCATAAAGAAGTTCCAAATCCCCACAGTACCTCTCCAGAAACCAAGAATCGCCAGGAACGTTGATGGAACCATCAACCAGGCTGGGAAAATTACTGACAAAGTAGAACTTGAAATTCGACATCAAGGAATCACAAAAAAATTCCCCTTCTTTGTCACCAACTTAGGACATGATAACATTATCCTGGGATACCCATTCCTAGCCACTAATGAACCAAAGATTGATTGGAAGAAAGGAACCATTGAAGGGAGCATTGTGGCATCCACCACTGATGCTCACAAATGGAAGGTGCTTTCCCAAATCCAGAAAACCACCACCTCTACACAATTAGCAATCCAGGAAGCCAAAAGAAAGACAAGAAAAACTGGGATCAAATAGTACCAGAAAAATACCACCCATTCAAGAAAGTCTTCAGTGAAGAAGCATCCAAGCAAATCCCAGAATCAAAACCTTGGGACCACGCTATAGATCTAAAACCAGATGCTCCAGCATCATTTGACTGTAAAGTCTACCCCCTATCACCCAAAGAACAAGAAGCATTGGAAGAGTTCTTAAAGGAACACCAAGAAAAGAAATACATCAAACCTTCCAAATCGCCATATGCCTCCCCTTTCTTCTTTGTTAAAAAGAAGGATGGAAAACTACAACCAGTCCAAGACTATAGAAAGCTCAATGAATGGACCATCCCAAACAACTACCCCCTACCCTTGATTAGAGACCTAATACCTTGACTTGCAGGAAAGAAACACTTCACCAAGTTGATGTACATTGGGGGTACAATAACATCCTCATCTGGCCAGAAGACCAACATAAAGCAGCCTTTAAAACAAACAGAGGCTTCTTCCAACCAAAAGTAATGTACCTTGGAATGAGGAACGCCCCCGCCACCTTCCAGAGCATGATGGACTTCATCTTCAGAGATCAATTAGCCAAAGGGAACGTGTTCATCTACATGGATGACATCCTCATCGCCACCGATGGAACTTGGGAGGACCACTACAAAGAAGTAATCAAGGTCCTAGAGGTCTTACAAGAAAATGACCTCTATCTCAAACCAGAGAAGTGCGACTTCCACAAAACAGAAGTGGAATATCTAGGAATGCTAGTAGGAAGTGGACACGTCAAAATGGATCCAGTCAAAGTCAAAGGAATTACAGATTGGCCCATCCCTACAACAGTCAAAGAACTCAGGGCCTTCCTAGGCTTTGGAAATTTCTACAAAGACTTCATTGATCATTATTCCCTAATTGCACGACCACTTCATGAACTAACAAAGAAGAGCAAGAAATGGGAATGGAGTCAAAAAGCTGATGAAGCATTCAAATACCTCAAGAATAAATTCACATCCTATCCCATCCTCAGGAATGCTGATCAAACCAAACCGTTCACACTAGACACAGACACATCAGACTATGCCATTGGAGCCACCCTAACACAGGAATTTGAAGATGGACAACACCCAGTCGCGTTCTTTTCAAAGTCACTCAACCAAGCAGAACGCAACTATGACATCTATGATAGAGAACTGCTGGCAATAGTATCAGCAGTTAAATTCTTCAAACACTTTCTTCTAGGAGCCAGGCATCAAATCAAAGTATGCTCAGACCATGACAACCTGAAATATTTCCGAGCGGCGTGAAAAGTAACACCCAGACAAGCAAGATGGATGAACTACTTGGCAGACTATGACTTCATCATCCATCACTTTCCAGGAAAACAAAATACCATTGCAGACCTTCTATCACGAAGAAAAGACCTTGAAGAGGGGGTAAATAATGAACAAACTACCATCCTCCCTGACAACCTATTCATTCGAACTCTTACCTCCCAAATGACAACAAAAGCGACAACAAACCCTCAAAGAAATACATGATGCACCCACAGGTGGCCACCCAGGGATCTCAAACACCTGGGACCTAGTCAAAAGACGCTACCACAGCCCCAAACTTGAGAATTTGTCAAAAATACGTTAAAGGATGCCCAAATGTCAAGAAAATAAAACCATCCGAACTGCAAAGGCCCCCTTACACCACTTCGACACCCCAGTAGAAGAAGGACCTTTCAATATGTGTCCATGGACTTCATAACAGAATTACCAAAGTCCAAAGGATATGACACCATCCTCACCATTGTGGACCAAGGATGTTCCAAAGCCATCAATTCTTACCCTGTAACAAGGAAATCACCGGAGAAGGAGTGGCACAGCTGTACCTTCAGCACCTCTTCCCCTGGTTTGGAACTCCCAAACGTATCATATCCGACAGAGACCCTCATTTCACTGGAAATTTCACAAGAACCTTATGCAAAGCGATAGACACCAAACAAAACCTTAGTACTGCGTTTCACCCTAGAACTGATGGACAAAGCGAACGCATGAATCAATGGGTGAAACATTCCTGAGACACTTTGTCAATGGAAGACAAGACAACTGGGCTACATATCTTCCGGTGGGGAATTTGCTCACAATTCATGGAAACATGAAGGAACGCGCCACACACCCCATCAATTAATCATGGGATGTAACCCTCAGGCAATTTGGACAAAAGGAGACGAAGAAGTACCAGCGGTAGATATCAGACTCAAGGAGCTAACCAAAGCAAGGGAAATTGCGCATCAAGCCTTACAGAAAAAGACAGCCATAACGAAACCAGTCAGAACATTCAAGACTGGAGACGAAGTCTGGCTAGATGCACGAAACATAAAGATGAAGGCACCATCAAAGAAGATGGAACCGAAACACTTAGGACCCTTCATTATCAAGAAAAAGATATCTCCAGTCGCTTACCAACTCAACTTGCCAGCACACATGCATATACATCCAGTGTTTCATGTGGATCTATTATCGCCCTATATGGAAACCATAGAGTACGGCATCCCATTCAAGCGCCCAGCACCTGAAACCATCGAAGGAGAAGAAGAATATGAAGTAGACGAAATCATTGCAGAAAGGAAATATGGCCAAAAAAGACAACGCAATACTTAGTCAAATGGAAAGGCTACCCCACATCGGACAATTCATGGGTCAGCAGCAATGACCTACATGCGCCACAGCTACTTAGCGAATTCCACGATCTCAATCACCCAACCAGCTATAAAAACCCCCTCCAAACTACCTTCAAATGACAGCAGTGAACCATCACTACTACGCTTCCACTCCTACTAAACAAACACCCAACAACACCCTCTCACCTAACAAACTTCCCCACCACTCGCAACCATTCAGTCCTCAAACCGACAACATGTCCATCTTCCCCACCTCCTGTGAATGCACCACCCCCCTATGCACCACCAACCAGTTTGCTCTGCTTGACATTGAAAATTATACCAATAGTGATGCCTATGAGGTTCACTCCCCAAGCGCCTCTCCTCCTCCCCTTGAATCTGTCCCACAACTCCCACCTCCACCACCATCGAGTCAGCCCCAATCGAGCAAACCTTGACGACTCCTCGCTGCCATCGACTGGACCACCCAATGTGATCTCCACTCCCCCAGTGACCTCTCCCTCAACACAAAGAACCAGGAAGTACAGACCAACATATCACCGTACACCTGGACAACACTCCAACAAATAACATCCGCGCAGCCCTTCGAGCCCTTCACTACAAACGCACCTGCGCCTATGACAAGGGGAGGAAGAGGATGAGAGGGTCTGGACCCTCAACGAGAACAAGAGGGAGAACAGAGAGCAGGGAAAGAGCCAAGCAGATGAAGATGACCCCCATCCTGGACCAGGATGGATCGAGACTACTAACGAACCATTCACACTCCCTACCATCACAGGAGGGGCCCTCTTCACCCCCTACCACAAATACCACCTCGACAACCCAAAGTACCCCCTCATTAGCACCACCCTTCGCAAAGGTGAGGAGGTATTCACCACCCTCCTTCGTCCCAGCCCAGTACCACACAAGAGCCCATACATCACACCAATGCAGAAGCACCTCTTTTGGGAAGAGAGCCCTTCTCCCGAAAAGTAACTGAAGTCGCCACAGAAGAGGAAGATGAGTCATTCCTCTCTGGTCTATTGGCTTACAGGATGTGGGAAAGGGAGGTAATGTACACCCAGCAAGAGCTTGCCCGGGTGAACAGTAAACTCGCCTTCCAAAAAATCAAGCTGATGGAGTGGTATGGAGTGCTCCAAGATGCTGATGGCACAGGAGATTGGCTACAGGTCTCCAGGATTATAACCCCTGGGGAAATGCGGAACAAGAGGCCCTCAGCAAGTCCTGAAAGGGTTTCGAGTCCCTCTGCATCTGCGTACCAGAAAAGTGGAAGGAGATTGGGGATTCGAAGACAAGGAAGTCCCCATTCACAAAAACAAGACCAAGAAGTGCTTCAAATGTCACAGCACCACCCATTATCGCCGCCACTGCCCCCAAAGAGTCAACCACAACCAGCAAAGACTCTAAACAGGGGATCATGTCATGGTGGACTATTGGGATGCTTACGCTTACTAATCTTCTTGCCTTATACATACATATTTCCCACAGTCTGGCTGGAGTTGTCACCACTTCCCCCTCCTTACCTTACACTACTGCTATTACACTCCTGCCAATCCCTTCTGCTGTTGTGTTGCCTCGGCTTGTTACTAAACTACTTACACTAATCTGCTGACGGTTTTCGTGGCCTTACTGCCGCTGAAACACGTCAGGCGCTGCTGAAGACTCCGCCTAAATAGTTGTGTATAAATACGCTCATAGAAGGGGACCAAAGCCTTAAGCTTGGTCTCTTGTGAATCCTAGACATTCTCAGAGCAACCCTCTAAGTGATCCGAAGCTTCCCAGCCCCTTTTCCCCTCCCCCTTGTGCCCTAGAACATACCCTAGGGTCTGCTAAACGACTTAGTGACACGTTTCACTTAATCTACCATATATAGTAAACCGAGTCCCGATTGGGAACTCTTCGAACTCCAACACATACGTTAAGCGCTCAGAAAGGTGTTGCCTTTCTTTGCTCCAGACAGACAAAGGTTACTGAGTAATGGACTTCTCAGTGCTCTATAAAATCACCCTATCTGCATCAGAACACCCAGCAGGAAGGAGCAGCTCCTTCCATTCACAACCTTAGTGGCATACCGATGAACTAAGTGCAATACAAGGCGTATCAGCACTCCAGACATCCCTTCCTTTGGATACATGCCTTAAGTATCCAAATCGACTCCTTCACACCTAGATCCCCTTCCTCCTTCAGGAGATAGGGAATGACAGCAGCCAGCACTGCCACTACCCACAGCCGTTCTAACAAGGCATTAGAACTCCACAGAAGATGACCAAGACAACAGTCACCAACACAGATATCATCCTACACATACAGCAGAGGGACAGAGATAGGCCAGATGACCTAACCCCTAGACAAAGAGAATGAGCAGCCAAGGGAGCTGCCAGACAGAAACATTGACAGAACCGCCATGCTCAGTCCAGTGTGACATGCAATGATGTCTTGTATTGCACTTAGTTCATTGGTGTTCACACTAAGGTCATGAATGGAAGGGGTTCTGGTGTCTTGTAGGAGCAGCTTCTGGTTACTACTGGTGTGTTGTAGTATGTGGCACATATTACAGAGGTTGTAGTATGCGACTTGTTTATATAGACGACTAGAGTTCCTTTACTAGTGGCCTTGTATAGATGGCTAGAGTTCCATTACTAGCAGCCTTTGGGTTCAGGTTTTGGGTGGGAAAGATGGTGTCTTTCTGTCTGAGTTGTTTGGAGTTTCAAGTGAAGAGCAAATGCGGCTCTAAGTTGATTTAGCAGGCCTTAGGGTACATTCTAAGGTGAAGAGGATGGTTCTAATGGTTCTTAAGCTTAACTTCACAAGATGATGAACTAGAAGTCCTGTATTATACAAGAGACTAAGCTTAAGGCTTGAGTCTCGCTTTGGGGGGCTTTTATAGGCCCTGTGGCTACTGTACAGTAAGTACATATGACTAAGTAAAGGGATGATGTGTCTCTAAGGCATTGTACTAAGCATATATGACTACAAGATAGTAAGCATGTATGACTAATCAAGTGATGACACATTCAGATGGCATCCTACTAAGCCTATATGACTAAGAGGCTGGATGACGTGTTTAAGTGGCATCATGAGGCTGTGAGACTATGAAACACAGCAGCATATTAGTCTGAAAGTATTAGTAATGAGCTGAGGCAACACGACATAAAGTGGAGGGCAGTGAAGCATAATAGAGGTGTGGTAATGTATAGGGATGATGTGGAAGAGGCTCCCTGCCAGTCCATGAGAAAGCAATTACTATATATAGTTAAGAATGATGTAAGCAGAAGTAGTCCAGCAGTCCATAACATCTGCAGGATCAGAAAGGAGATCCTCAGGGCAGACATCCAGCTCAATCCAAACAATGCACACTCAAAACAGATCTGGGTCAACAGACTTGAATCACAGGGCAATCTTGTCTATTACAAGGACAAGTGAGATCTTCCCTCCAAGGGATCAGATCTCACTGGTGACTTATTCATACTCTGTATTCAAATAAGATTTCAAAAGGACACATATCAGCACCTTGGTAACAAATTCCTTGGCATCAATGTGACCCATAATGTCACACAATATAAGGGGATTCTATTATTTACATTAATGGCGTGGGATAATTGGGGCCATGGTGTGTACTGTACTTATTAAATTTGTATCATTTTAATTAAAGAAAATCAATCTGTAAAAGGTGTCCTGGTCACATGGATGCTTTCATCCAATGGCACACAAGCAACAATCCAATTTTTTTTAAATCTTATCAAGGCACAGAGCCCTGACATTACACCCTCTATTTTCATAACAGACAAGGTTCTGTCCATGCCTATGGCATGGATCGCTCGCACAAGCGCTCGCTCACCATACCTGCAGCATAGGACTTTACCTTGTTGGGGGCTGCGCCCCCAAACCCCTGCTTTCTCTCTATAGTTCTAATATATATGTATATATTTTTATAGCACTCCAGTAATCATATCTCAGTCAACTTTTATATAGTACACTACCAATGGTCACTTCACCAAGCATAGTCTATCTACAGTATAGTACAGTTACTTTAGCAACACTTCACTATATACAATATTTTTAGTCTTTGCTTCCTCCATCTCTTCTTTCCAAATGGCCTTAATATTAGCCACGGATGTCACTTTAGATACTCCTACATAAAATTGTCCATGTGTAAACACAGGTGATCTTAAATCTAGCCCCACATACTTTACAGATTGCCCTTGTGATTTATTAATGGTCATTGAGAAACAGAGCCTTATAGGAAATCGTCTTCTAATAAACTTGAAGGCAATCTGATCCTCTGAGGGCTGATTATATATTCTTAGGATAAAAATCTTTTTTCCTGCATTATCCCCAGTAAGAAGTTCAACTTCTAATACTCTGCTTCTAGCTCTTTTTAAAATGGCTCTGCTGCCATTACAAACACCACTTTTAGCATCTAGATTCTTAAGAATCATGATGGGACACCCAATTTTTAGCTCTAATTGAGCAAGTGGAAGGCCAGAGCATTTAATGGAATTTAAATACTGAATAGGATAGTTAAGCATAGGATCATTTGTTCCACTTTGCTCAGCATTAGGAATGTAGTCTGCACTGTTATACACTTGCATATCCCCATGAAATTTCTGAAGAACTTCTTTGTTAAAATTGTCCACATCATTATTTATGCCACATAAAATGGTGTGCTCTGAGAAGTAGGCATTAGGAAGACCAACAGTGTGGATGCCAGGATAAATGGTATCAATTAGTGATGCCACAGTATTCTCAGTGCACTTAAAGTGCTCAGGCAGAGAGATACTACCCCCATCATCTGTATGTTTGCCTTAGCCCACCTCTAGCTGCCATTTAGCAAAGTTTTGCTCTGCCTCAATGGTAATGTTAAGATGCATGTTCTGATGAAGATGTAGAATGGTTATAGATCTCCACAAATAGATCTTTGGATGCAGGCTCCCACAACCTGTGCACGTGAACCCTTAAGAATGACTGGTAGGATTTGTTGGAAGTCACCACCAAACACATAGGTAAGACCACCAAAGGGCTTATCACAGCTACACATATCTCTAAAGGAGCAATCTACTGTCTCCATATTATGTCTATGCTGCATGGGTGCTTTATCTCAAATAACCAAGTCAGTCATGCAAATTAACTCTCCCATGTGAGAGCTTTTAGTGAAGCCACAAACTGAACTCTCATGGCAAGGGATAGGAATTTTAAAAGCAGAGTGAGCAGTATGCCCTCCTTTAAGAAGGAGTGCAGCAATCCCTGAAGAAGCAACACAAAGAACAATTTTATGCTGAGAGTGCAGATGATAACAAAGAGTGTTATAAAGATAGGTTTTGCCAGTACCTCCAGGCCCATGAAGAAAAAAGATCTCCCCTGATTTATTTATAATGGCTGAGGTGATCCTCTCAAAGGCAGCATGCTAGTCAGGGTTAAGCTTATTAATGTGCTCTGCTGCCCATCTGGCCTGGTCTTCTATATTATATTGGCACTGCTCTGCAATCAGTGGATTGCCTACTATTGCTCCCCAGTCACCAACAATCTGTGGCATGGTGGGCCATCTTTAAGTCTTTGACCAAAGTGAGAAAGAAGTTGGTCAATAAGATAAAGACCATAATCCTGGATCTCCTCCTCAGAGGGATCTGCAAGAATATTACTCTGCTGAAGAAAATGCTTAAGGTCATCACAAATATCTGACCAAAAAGTGTTCCACAATGCTCTTGGATCAGCAGGAGTGCACTCATGCAAAATAGTCACAAACAGATGGTGCAGTTGATAGCCAGTTTGCATATGCCTTGCCTCTTGCAAGCATTGATACCATTCATGATCATCTTCTAAAAGGCCATGTGCAATACAGGCCTCCCTAAAAGAAGGATATCTGATGCCCTCATAAGAATAAAGGTCATCCCAGCTAGTGGCACCTTTAACAACAGTAAGAAGAAGGTGCAGATATAAGTGCTCCCCTGCAGTAGGATGAGCATGATACATCCTGCCAATAGCAAAGCCTTGCTTTCTTATATACCATCTATATGTCTTCTCCCTATTTCTTTTATCCCAAACCATTTTAGAAGGGAAGTCAGGATATAATGTATTATGAACAACTTCATTATTCATCCTTTTATTGGCATCAAACCACCCAGTAAGTGTGGTAAGCTTTTCATTTTCTGGGTCAACAACTTCTTGCAAGTTGGCTATCTCATTAACATTCCATGTAACTGACTGCTTATCAGGGAGATGGACTTGTAGACACATAACAGAAGGCATCTGCTCCTGCATCTCAAAGAAGCAGAGGCACCAAGTGGCCTCACAACTGCTAATATAATGTGCATCTAGATATAATTTAATTTCATCTGTGCATCTTCCAAACTGCATTGTGGTGCGATCATGACCTTTATACACATATTTATAGATATATTTTATTGCCTTGATAGAGGCAATAGACTCCACATTAATGTGGCAGCAATATTTCCAAATTAAATATGGAGAGTAGCAAACAACCCATTGGTTGTTGACTTGCTTATTTTTAACCACATATGTATGGCCAGTGTTAGCATGCCTTGTACATGCATAAGAATCCTCTGTCACAGTAGTCTGCTCTCTAAATGGCTTAGGGAAACCTTTAGAGCATGTGCCATTCACCATGCAAGGTGCATTAGAATTTTGTTCTCCACATGGCCCATAAACCATAAACTTTTTTATAAGTTCTAGCAACTCATTACTATCATGAGGAAATTCAGAGGACATAAGGCTATCAACATCCTCTGGTGTGCACAATTTAGCATGAGGCTGAAGAAAGATGATAATATGTACATGAGGAAGGCCTCTCTTTTGAAACTCAATAGTATAGAGATATGCAGCTATATCACCTAAGACACGATTTTTAATCTCTTTGATAAGAGATTGAAGCTTGGCATGAAATACACGCACTACCAAGTCAGGGCGATCAGAAGCAGTTTGATTATATAGAAGTGCATTCTGAATTTCAGGCCAATTAGGATTGGCAGTCATAGTGATAAATAAATCTCCTCCACCAAAGTAACGATTTATAGCTAAGGCATCTTGACAATGCTGCTGCATATTACATGTGCTGCCAGAAAAGCTAGAAGGCAAAATATATCTTTTGCCTAACTCATTTGAGTTAGCATCAGCATTGGCAGCCACAGCATCTACCAAGCCTTTATAAACCTCTGAATGCAGCTGAGCTTGATTAAATCTAGCAAAGTTAAGGCAATTTTGCTCAGCAACAGCCCATGTCTCACATACAAACTCTTGAAAGAGTTTTCCAGCAAGAAAGAGGTGATGAGATTCTACCTCCATAGGACGAATAAAAAGGTGATAGCAAAATATTCTCCCATAGATACATATTTCTTTTTAGAGCCAGGTTGCATCTGCACATCTTCTTGGCCATTATAATGAATGCCCTGCCTCCAACCAAGTTGGCCAGTAGGAAATAGCAAAACATAGTGCAAAGCAGGGTAAAAAGGATGCTGATCTGATATATGCTTCAAAGGGGATCCATACTTGCAATATAAAACAATATCCTGAGAGCCAGTGGGCTGATCACCATCATCAAGTAAAATGACAGCCATCTCCTGAACAGAGGCATCAGGAACCTGATAGCGTCGTCTATCAGTGGAAGGATCAAAATGGAGTGTAATTTGGCACTGCTGCTCAGGAGGCATATTTCTAGTTAACTCATATGCCTGTTTATATAGATGAACCCCTCTATGGTGGTGATATAACATATCCAAAGTATGCCCATAGTATTCTGATCCAGATTAACATTCCACCTGGTGTCATATGATGTCTTAAAGCATCATCTGAATCATATATATATAATTGGGCATATACTGGTGGCAAGCTGCCATCCTCAGGTGGTAAAAGTGAGCCTGCCCTATGTATAAGCTCTCCATGGAGCCTAAATGTATATGGCCCACCACCTGCTTGATTAATGGACTCATCAACCTTCCTTCTAACTGATGTCATGGCCAAAGCACTATTATAAGTGCAATATTAGAGCGAAAAGCTCTCCCAGATGGATTTTGGCCAGTTAAAAGATTATAAAGCTTAGCTGGTGCTGGCTGAAGTGAAGGAAGAGATATCTTCCCACTATAACAACACATGCCAAATTTTGGATTGACATTAGATGAATGGAATAGGTGCTCAGCCATCCAATGTAAAGCCCTGCAAGAAGGGCATAAAATATTCATATCTTTTAAATCATGAACATCCAAGCAGGGTTAAAAGCATGGCAAGCAGCAGGAAGAGGCCTAGACACTAATAATGGCTGTGGTGGTACAATGGTCTAATAATTATTAATTACTTTGAGAAATAGAATAATAATAATAATTTTTAACTCACATTTTGAGGTTGAGGATGCTGAGGAGAAGAGGCAGAGGCAGAGGCAGAGGCAGTGGTGATATCAAAGCAGGACCAAGGGCAGAGGTAGAGGCAGAGGCAGAGGCAGGGACAGGGACAGAGGTAGAGGTAGATGCAGTGGTCTAAAAAAAAAAAATTATAAATATATCAGTATTTAATATGATAAACTTACAGAAATTTGTTGTCTTCTGTTAAATTGAGGAATAAGAGGAGGAAGAGCAGCATATGCTGCAGCTAGTTTAGCAGAAGTGAGAACTTGAGGAGGGGGGGCAAGAGGGCCAGACTGTCCTATAGCTTCAGAGTGAGCTATCAGCTGAGCCACCAAAGGAGGAGGCAAATGATGATAAGTTTGACCATTGAAAGTAAAAGGAACAGAGACAGCAGAAGTAGAAGTATCAGAAGTGGGAACAGCAGTGTTTGAGGATGTAGAAGGAGTTCTATGCTGTTCAGGAGAACCCATAACATGCTGAGTCCTCTCCTGGTCATGTGCAGCTTGTTGGTGGCACTGAGGAGAGGTTAGAGGAGTGCCAGAAGAAGGGGGAGGAGCAGGAGTGTCAGACATAGTAGATAGCAGCTAAAAAGAGAAAAAAAAATTAAAAACACAATTTAACATTAAAAAGATAGTAAACATGCAGCTGTGGATGAGAAATAGTCTTGAAATATGTGTGAAAGTGGCAAGGAAGCTGAAAAAGACCATAAAGATATTAAATCAGAATTTTATATGTTAAAAGGATGGAAGACACACCTCTGGTGATGAAAATAAGCCTTATAGCACGGAGAAAAGGCTAAAAAAGCAAAAATGTATGTTAAAAGTCAGTTATAGTGCCAAGGAAGCAGAGGGACACACCTTGGTTGCAGTGATAGTAGGATTTTGATGGGAGAGAGGCAGATTCACAAAGGCAGCATTGTGCTTACAAAAGCATTCCCACATTCCCAGGAAAGAGCCAGAAGCAGAGGATGCTTCACTTATTTTATGCTTAGTAAGCAGCAGCATACTGAAGTGAGGGTGTTTTTGGCTTACTCAGTGCTTAGTCAGTCAGAATTGCCTTATGGGGGAGGACTCTCTTTTATAAGAATGATCATGATCAAGCACAAGTGAATGCAATTCACACAACATTCCCTGAGTGTCGGGTATTCTATTGCTAATGGCACATGCTCTGTGTCATGCTAGGACGTCACATGTCTTAGTGTGAAGGTTCGGTTTGGTTTGGTTCGGAGTTTGGACACCTTGTCCAAAGTCTGGTTTCTGATATGGTTTGAGGTTCAGAGTTCTGTCCTTAGAACTTGTACAGTTTGTGGGTTCTGAATGGCATGTAGTGGCACCAGCTATTCTGTTATCACTTCTAGGAAGTGATGTCTGGAGGTGCAATGACGTCTTATATTGCACTTAGTTTGTTGGTGTTCATGCTAAGGTCGTGAATGGAAGGGGTTCTGGTGTCTTGTAGGAGCAGCTCCTGATTGCTATAGGTGTGTCGTAGTATGCGGCACATATTACAGAGGTCGTAGTATGCGACTTGTTCATATAGACGACTAGAGTTCCTTTACTAGTGGCCTTTGTATAGATGGCTAGAATTCCATTACTAGTAGCCTTCGGGTTTGGGTTCTGGGTGGGAAAGACAGTGTCTTTCTGTCTGAGTTGTTTGGAGTTTCAAAGTGAAGAGCAAATGTGGCTCTAAGTTGATTTAGCAGGCCTTATGGTATGTTCAAGGTGCAAGGGGATGGTTCTGGTGGTTCTTAAGCTTAAGTTCACAAGGGATGAACTAGAAGTCCTATATTATACAAGAGACTAAGCTTAAGGCTTGAGTCTCGCTTTGGGGGGCTTTTATAGGCCCTGTGGCTAATGTACAGTAAGTACATATGACTAAGTAGAGGGATGATGCATCTCTATGGCATTGTACTAAGCATATATGGCTACAAGATAGTAAGCATGTATGACTAAGTAAGTGATGATGCATTCAGATGGCATCCTACTAAGCCTATATGACTAAGAGGCTGGATAATGTGTTTAAGTGGCATCATGAGGCTGTGAGACTACAAAACACGGCAGCATATTAGTCTGAAAGTATTAGTAATGAGCCAAGGCAACACATGTCACGCTGGACTGAGTGTGGCAGTTCTGTCGATGTTTCTGTCTGGCAGCCTCCTTGGCTGCTCGTTCTCTTTGTATGAGGGGTAAGGTGTCTGGCCTATCTCTGTCCTTCTGTTGTATGTTATAGGATGATATCTGCGTTGGTGACCATCATCTTGGTCATCTTCTGTGGAGTTCTGGTGCCTTGTCAGAATGGCTGTGGGTAGTGGCGGTGCTGGCTGCTGTCGTTCCCTATCTCCTAAAAGAGGAAGGGGATCTAGATGTGAAGGAGTCGATTTGGATACTTAAGATGTGTATCCAAAGGAAGGGATGTCTGGAGTGCTGATACACCTTGTATTGCACTTAGTTCGTCGGTATGCCACTAAGGTTGTGAATGGAAGGAGCTGCTCCTTCCTGCTGGGTTTCTGGTGCAGATAGGGTGATTCTATAGAGCA
>WTXH01000404.1:0-20123 GCA_022376555.1 Russula compacta
ATCCAGCATGGTGACTCCCCTTGGAAAGTATATAAAATTCGTTACAAAGGTCCACGTCCGCCTGGTACACCCCCAAAGTGGATGACTGAGATGTATGAACTTTGCACAAGAGATTCTCGTCAAGTTCTTCACCACCAGCTTTTGACGGCCGAGTTCAAGGACAAGTTTAATGTGGCGCCCTATCGTCAAGTCAATGGCGAGGGTGTACGAACTTGGTCCAACCTGATGTCAGCAGATTGGGCTTGGAAACAAGTGGTACGTGGCATGGACCTTGGATATAGGAAAATTGATATGATTTTTTTCCAGGACACAATTGCAGAAGATGAATCAACACACAGTGCCATGTTCGTTCCGGTTGTAGCAGGGAGTGATAAGACGACCGTGTCCGTTGCTACAGGTCATCAAGAATATCATCCTGTCTACATGTCACCTGGAAACCTCACCAATGTGGCTCGGTGGGCTCATGGTAATGCTTTACTTCTGGTGGCCTTCCTTCTGATTCCAAAGAGTGAGTTTTTTTCACAAGTTTTAGTCATCTCAAATTCAGGTTGAATTATTCATGCAGCTTCCAAAAAGCATCGGAAAACGGCAAAGTACCAAAAGTTTTGCCGCCAAATGTACCATGCATGTCTTGCCCACATTTTTGAGCCCATTAAAGCTGGCATGACCACTCCCGAAGTTGTGAGGTGTCCGGATGGTCACTTTCGCAGGGCAGTGTATGGACTTGGTCCATATATCGCTGATTACCCTGAACAAGTTTGGTTAGCAAGCATTGTGCAAGGATGGTGTCCAAAGTACATGTCAGATTCATGTTGCTTCAATGTAGGAGTACTCAAAATTTAATAGATGCGATGCACCACCAGATCATCTCAACCGCCCAAACTCACATTGGCGGACCCATGGAAAAACCGACTTCCTCATCAGTGCTTGGGATCCCGGAACATTATGGAGCGATTTCGGAATTCGTGCTGACATCATTGTAAGTTGTTTTCATTTGTTTCGGTTCTATGCTCTAAATCAAATATTCATAGCCATTCACTCACAGATTTCCTCAGGCTGACATCCACGAGCTCTTGACACCTGATTTGCTTCATCAGGTGATCAAAGGCACGTTCAAGGATCATATTATAATGTGGATTAATCAATATCTTGTGGAAGAGTATGGAGAGGCTCGTGCCCATGAGATTATAGCTGACATTGACCATTGGTATTCAATTTTGGCTTTGCAATCCCCGATCTAATTCTGACTATTAATTCATAGGATATCAGCTGTACCACCTTTTCCTGGACTTCAACGATTCCCAGATGGTCGTGATTTCACCCAATGGACTGGGGACGATTCCAAGGCTCTCATGAAGGTATATACTACTGAAAACATATTCTATTCTTGATATTACTTTATGTTTGCGCCAGGTCTATCTCGCTGCTATCGCTGGCCATGTACCTTCAGAAATGGTCAAGTGTTTGGCAGCCTTCTTGGACTTCTGCTATATTGTATGGCGCAACGCAATTACAGCGGAGGACCTTGTTGAATTGCAGCGCACCCTGGATCATTTCCATACCCATCGTGAGGTGTTCATTGGCACAGCTGGTGTTACTGGAGAGCGTATATCTTTACCCCGTCAACACTCACTTATGCACTATATTCGTTGTATTATTCTTTTCGGTTCTCCAAACAGCCTCTGCTCTTCAATCACGGAGTCCAAACATATTAAAGCGGTGAAGGAACCCTGGCGGCGGTCAAGTCGATTCAAGGCTCTAAAGCAGATGTTAGTCACGATTTCTCAAATGGACAAGCTCAGCGCGGCATCTTGAGCTCATACCGAACTTGGCATGATGGATGGCACTACGTCTTTGTACACAGCCATGATCCAAAGGGGAGAAAAACCGCAGCCACGCACAGCAGCTGCAGATGAGGAGGAGGATGATGATGACAACGGTCCAGTGCCAGGCCCAAAGTCTCTCTCCTCTATTGAGTTAGCTCGCAGTCCTGGTAAGTTTTCACATTCTGTTTATCTGTATTCCATACTCATATCCCACTGCTTTCAGCTCAAGGCTACCCTCGCAGAGCTGAAGCTCTTGCAAACCACATTGGAGAACCCCAATTCGTAGAGCTTTTACGAAGGTTTTTATATGAACAGGTTAATCCGAATACGGCAACGTTACCAGAAGATGTACCACTTAACGAATGTCCCTCGTTTGTTGGCAGCATCTCCATCTTCCATTCTGCCATTGCCCGCTTCTATGCGCCAAGTGATCTTTGTGGTGCTGGTGGGATGTACCGTGAGCGCATCCGTTCAAATCCCAACTGGGCGGAGAGTATGCCGCTACGACACAATGTTTGTTGAGACAAACTCGGAGCTTGACGTATGCCTGGCATGGCTATTGGCCGTGCGCGTCTGTTTTTCTCGTTCAAATTCAGGGGGAAGCAGTATTCCTGTGCGCTCGTACATTGGTTAGTTCCATACAATGAGCGGATGAGGATACTGGGATGTGGGTGGTTCGGCCAGAATTTCAGGGTAACGGACGTTGCACTCTCTCCATTATTCCCCTCGACTGCATTGCAAGGGCAGCTCATCTCCTTCCCATTTATGGATCTTCATTCTTACCTGAGGATTTCCATTTCGCTGATTCTCTGGATGTATTTCTCGCATACTTTGTTAATCCTTACATTGACCACCACAGCAACGAGTTTTTGAAATAGCATTCAATTTAATTTAATTTAATTTAGTTCAGTTTAGGTTAGTTTTATTTAAATCTTGGGCACTTGCGATACTTGCGATACTTGTCGGTGCTTGCCAACTTGTGCGACAGGCTCAAAAGCCTCAAAAGCGCCCAAAAGCGCCCAAAAGTTCGCAAGAATTTTGTCGTTTTGCTGATGCCGACGCTAACGAGCTTTCCGA
Organism: Russula compacta; assembly: GCA_022376555.1. Taxonomy (NCBI): domain Eukaryota; kingdom Fungi; phylum Basidiomycota; class Agaricomycetes; order Russulales; family Russulaceae; genus Russula; species Russula compacta. The sequence goes on from WTXH01000404.1 coordinate 2,904, forward strand.
TACAGACATCGAGAAATTCCTCAAGGGTCACCACCGGGCTGCCAAGGACACTAGGTCCAATGAAGTCGTACACGTCTACGCCGCTGCCGGCTTTCCCGTCTTCGCCGAGGATAGAACCAGCTATGACTTCGACGTTGAATTTGGTTTCGCAGGGCTCACCTGGATTGTCAGTCTTCCATACGAGCATCGAGTTGCATGACCGCTGATCGTCTCCGGATCTCATTGTCAGCTCAAAGGTTCCATTAATCTATCCACGCTCTCCATTAGCGCAACGTTCTCTGTCAGAGTTCCGATCCTGGGAACGTTCACGTTGGCGAATCTGAATGGAAATCTGAATGATGGCGTCAGCGTAACCTTCGGGGTCTCCGGTATCCTGAGTGGAACTGCGAAGTTTTATGTCAAGGATAAATGGCTCTACGTGGACCTTTCTGCGACGGTATTTGGGACCACCTACGGGCCCATTAGCATCGGTCTTATTCCCCTCCCGTGCTTTCCTCTAATTTTTATGTTGCTTTTGGCTGAGCTTTGCTTTTTATTTTCCAGGATCTGAACGAGATGTGCTGGATTTCAGACCACCCATCTCGTATGGCACGGTTCCAAATTTCTCTTCACGGTCAACTTAGCCGTACTTTTTTTCAAGAATATAAGAAGTAAAGAAAAAAAAATTGATTCTTGTGTCTTTGGGTTATAGGTTCAGATTATGCAAGTGTTCGACAATATATGCTATTCAGCTCATCTGTATGGTATATATGTTGTCTGGAATCGTAAATGGAAACGTTGTTTGTTAGTCAGGCGATGAGTCAGTGGACCAGCATTAGTTACTCTGCCGGTTGTTGCCTTTCTACATGCAAAACATTTGACTCGTCGACCCAGTCTCCTTTCACTGTGTCACTCCCTGTACAGGCGACTCTCACAAGAGTCAGTCATCTGTTGGCAGTGACACGCCATCCTGACTCTGGACTAACTCGCTGGTAGCATTATTGAAGAAAAATGAACGTTAATGAACCTTGGTGAACGGAATTCGATCCGAAACCTGCAAGATGTTTTCGAGAAATGGAAAGACTTAGTCGATCCATTGTCAAGTTCTCTAATGCAAAAGCAATTCCCCACTGATTCCCTGCCATGCCAGATCGATTAGACGGCCAACTTGAGTCCATTCGATAGAGGGTTTTCGCAAAATCAAGCTGTGTTTATCACCCGTTGTATCCTTCAAGCCTGTCTTTCTGACCCCCATTGCTGGACACCGTTACGTTAGGAACGCGCGCGCCGACTAGGAATGTCATAAATTGCAGGGTAGCGAGTCGACCATTATGGAGGTATAGGTATGATGCAGTTGTTGGCTTTTCCTCCTGATATGGCATAGTGGTGACCTGCCGCAGTTTGATTCTCTGCGGTTCCAACGCTGAACGTTGAACTCCTATTGTGACGTTCAAGGTCAGATCTCCATGCTCTACATGATCTTCGATCTTCGCTATGAAAAATACCTGGACGGAGCAAATCATAAGGCTGTGGTCCACATGTGAGCGGCAAGGACAGGAAGTCAAGACGTCGAGACAGATTCAGGATCCAGAGGCGAAGAACAAGAGAAAGAGATGGAAAGAGGAATTGTTATTTGTGAATTAATCGCTCATTGGCAGTAGAACATGCATCTAGGAAAGTATTCTGGAATGCAATATTTGTGGTTGGCCAATTTCGAAAGAGGAAGCAGCTTGAGGTGTCTTTGGGTGACTTGGCGATGGAATTGGCCATGACCTCTTTTCTTGGCCAATCTTGGGAGACTTGGGAGACTCAGGGGACTTTGGAGACTTGGCGCAACGTGATATGCATGGCATGGACTTGGCCAAGTCACGCCAATTCGCGCGTGATCTTCCTGATGCAAAATTTTTCGTCAGATGATTTTCACCTCAGTATACGCGCGCGCTATCACTGCACTGTGACAAACTGAGATAACTACAAAACTAACTATAGTATTTACATGGCTAATTGAAGCCTAGAAATCAAGAGCGATGTGAGCCTGCATTATGATTCTTATTGTCCTTATGTGTCTGTTCCACCAGATGTCCCGTTGCAAACGCGATCCAAACATTCGGAGATCCGATCCCGAGGCTCGAGAGGTTCCGTTCCGCGGTCCCATCGCCTTTCTATCTCAAGCGGCCTCAGTGTAGCGCATGACGAGCGCGCGCTTGCTGCAGTCGGAGAAACACAAAATTCACCCATACTACGGTAATTTGCGAAGACCCTGCAATGGATACGGGGAAGGCAGTATAAAGAGCCGATGGAGACAGCTCCGATTCCTTAGCTATCGCTCGCCCTTTCGTTCCATTGGTACTGGTTACCACCAATCAATCCTCTTCTGCGCTGCCTTCTTGATCCTATCTCCACGGCCTCCAAGACGTTCTTTCTTAATCCACAAGCCTAAGCAAACGCTATAATAATGCGTGCTTCCGTCGTTGTTACCTTTTTCTACCTCGCCGCGGGCATCGCTCCGTCTTTCGCGGCTCCTGGGCTGTCTGTCTCTGTTATCTTCTGTTGCGTCTGATGTTTGACTCTGCTTTGTAGACTTGCGAGTGATTTAGCCAAGATTAAGGAGTCGGCTTCGTATGCGCTTCAACACTCTGCGTCTACGGCGAGCCACTCTACGTCCACGAACGAAGAATCTACCACGACGCTCGCGAATGAAGGTACCTCGTCTACGAATCCGAATCAAAGCACTGCGTCCGATTCAAACCAGTCTACGTCTAATTCTGCGAATACAAATGAATCTAATTCTGCCAACCAAGCTTCTACGGAGGAAACGACTACAAATTCGAATTCCGGGGGTACGAATACGGCAGAGACTACGACCCCTACCACTAGCTCTTCGACTTCGAAGTGGCGCATTCCGCAGCAGATGTCTGAGCAAGCTATGCTGCAGCTTACCAGTGGTCTGATCGCCAGTGCGATGACTGGGGTAATCACTACCACCGATAGTAATTTGTAAGCGGTTTCTCCCTTACGCCGTGCGGTGATTCAGATATTTATTACGTGCTTACATCGTAGGACGCACCGCGACGTGCTCGAACATTTTGAGGCGCGAATCGATCATGAGCTCGTTGCCCGTGCTCGCCAGTACAGGCGGGAGGCGCTCACAATGCTCCTCGCAGACTTGGATTGATGGACACTTTGAGATTATTGGCTTGCTCTGTACGGTTGTAACTTCTGTAGCTATCTGACCAATGAAGGACGGTGGCATCTGTCTGAAACTTTCCTTGAAAGCTATCAAAGTTCCAAAGGTCTGAGTATGGTATGCATGAAAAGTGCTCAGGTCGATTCAGAAACATTCATAATTAGAAAGTCAACTTGAAATAAGCTGAGTGCGGTAGAGAAACAAAATGGGAAAGTACCGTAATCGGTGCGCCCCACACTTTATTACCAAATTATCATTCATTCATACATACGCATCACGCGCATCACGAGGCGGAGAGTACATGGAGTAATTACCATATGTCATATCGGGCCCCGCCCACTATACCTCGTGATCGCACCCCAAAATGCCATGCCAAGCCATGTACAATTTTCACGAGTTGATAGCAGTATAGTACCAGTCAGAGAAGGAAGTCGCGTTCAATGGTGTGGGTATATATCCGAAAATGTTGTCTGATATCGGCCATGATGCCAGTCCTCCAGCGTTCGCTCCTCCACGCAATAAATCTTCACAGAAGCAGACATCCCACGCTGCAACAGATGCGACTACATCATCGCCTGAGAGGGTCAGCCTGACCATACCAAGGTCATGTGGGCCCGCGGCCAATCCAAATCATGCGCTCAGGCCGGTGTTTATTGTATCTGGATCCGCGGAAGAGAAGCTTGAAGTTACAACATTGCTCCGCCAGTCCCTAGCGCAGAAGCAGTGTGGGGACCCCACTTCAGAGTACTTCCTTCGGGCATAATCCCGAGTCCTCCGATGAACCTTAGGGCCCACGTAAGAACTTCGGTCTCCTGACGACACAGCTGACCCGACTATCCCTCCTATCTCGATAGTTTCTCAGGCTGCACAGAAAAAAAAAAAGTCGTGGTGCCCGAGCCGCATGAGGATGACGCTCTCATCGCTGCACTAGAGTAAGAAGATAAACCTTCTCAAAGACAGTGTATCGTAGGGCCACGGGGTATTGAAAAAACGGGGCGCGCGCGCGAGGAGAAAACGATGGGATTGCCGGTTGGGAGTGGGCAAACGCGCACACGTCCCAGACATAGGTACAAAACTATATATACTACCCTAATTGCATATACTGTCAGTAAGAAAATAAAAGCAGGCTAGAATAGGCGCGAAACTAGGATGAGCGCGCGAGCTCGATTTCAACACGGGGATGGGAGGGTTCAATCCGTTTTCCAGACTGTCTATGCGGTCATCGCTCCCGGGAAAGGACTTTCCTCACATTGAACGCAAGACTAGTTGCGAGGACTTCGCTGTCAAGAGCGAACCAATCAACTACGCTTTTGAGACCAAGTCCGAGTCCGCGGCATTGGCCGTACCACCTATCCTGCCTGTGGTCTTTCAGAGGTGGCGGCGCGACCGCGGTGAATGCCAGTGAAGAGGACGACTAGAACGACGGTAAATTTTAACCGGTTCGGTACACTACCTTCTTTTAGTCTCGCGCAATGCTCTGCTCCTGCTCAGCCTGCGGACAATACGAGCGCAGAGGGAAACAAAGCCAGGTCGGGACAGTTATTAGTTCCTGTAATAGTAGACGCACGCTCGTGGCCGGCGCCGCGTGCCATCCGAGTCGCCCCTCCGCATAGGCCTTTGGCGCATGAATCCGAGTCCAAACCAAGAAGGAAAAGCACCCAAGTAGCTCGTATGATGTCGAAGATGTCCAACATCTGTCCCACGATCTCCAGTACGGCGGACCACACGACAAACTTTGAGCTCGGGCCGCCCTACGCCGCCTTCACGTGCTCTCCCACCCCTGGGTCTGCATCTTCGCCGCTGGAGTCGTCGGATCTAGCGAGCATTGCGCAGTGGGAGCTCCGTGTATTCTGCTCTGGGGATAGTAGCGTCCGCTAGTAGCTGCTCGGATATAGGTTTCTCCCCTAGGGCCCTGCCTCCACCAACCGCCTCGCCGCCACCACAAGTCCGTGGGATAGCCCCCGTGCGTTGCGTCTGATCCAGCGAGCATGGACGACAGATGAAACTTGTAGTTTGCGTGTCGTGTGATGCCGTGTCGGCGGCGTTTATGACCACTGGCATGACATGGCATGGCATGCGGCGCCGAACCTTTGAAAATGCTCGACATGCAGCACTTGTGAGTAACGAAAGTGCCGGGGCTCGTACGAGTGAGGAGTTTTCATCGCTCAGGCGCTGATCATTGGGGCGAGAGGGCCGAATGCTGCCTACGGAAAACCCTACTTTCCCTCATATATACTCAAACGGGCGCGCGGGTGCATAGCATACCTGTAATGATGGATTATCCGCCGGGATGCTCGGAGACGTGTGGCTATATGAGCTTGAGGGCGCAATGGTTGAAAGGGTACACAAGTCAGCATACGGTTATACGTTATGGCGTGGGTAAGAGAGGGGGGGGGGCCGGGGGAAGGCAGTGCGGCCGACGTTTCACCGCCCTCTTCCGTCTGTCTCGATTGGTAGGTAGATCGTACCCAGATCCAGATTTGCGCCCAACGGATTCGCCGGAGATAAACCCAAATGGCTCTATTACAGGCCTTGTGCATCTCACCTCTTTTGGAAAGCTATCTTTGGAGCTCAGCCAGTCGGGGGTGCAGCCAGTTGGAGAGCCTTGACAGGTAGTAACGTTCAGAACGACTTCGAACCGAACAAACACGAGACGGGTGCTTGCAAACGTGTCAACCTACTCATGCATGTAGACCTGGCCTGGACTCCAGGCTCGCCGGAATTTGAAAACCGGGCCAAAGAAAATACGATTTGTTGGCATTACCCAACCTCGCAACCCACGCCTCAGATGACACTTACGGCAATTTCTCTCTTTTGATCATAAGATCAAAAACAGAGGTAAACCCCCCCCCCCCCCTATTGAACAAACAAACGCACGCATGGCCAAACTGGACGGGAGATGGCTCTACTGTAGCCTCACTTCACCTTTCCCCCTCCGTTCGTCCCCTCTTCCTCCTTGGTGACACAGTACGGATGAACTCGAAAGAGGCTGGGGAATAGACTTATTCAACTATTACAGAGGACATCTCCCACTGAGAGACGTGGTCGTACATACAACGCGGTCGGTCCACGCGCAGCCGCCAGAGAGCATTTTTTTGCCTGTTGGGTCCTCTGGCGCGCCCGCGTGGAGTGACGTTATTCCTGCTGGGCCCCCGCTTTTTTTTCTCGTTTCGTCCTCCCTCACGTGCACGAGGCAACTCGCAACCCGTGAACTGACTGAATTCTGGCACCCGCGAGAACGAAGCTGTCGCAAACCAATACATTGCATCCATTCCAATTTCTTCTATCCCTTCCCTCGATAAGGCTAAGGCACGCATATGCCAAACAGGCATCCCATGTGCCACGACCCTATTAACCTAGTAAATCGTCCCCCACACCACTTTAGTGGGAGGGAGGGGGTCATGCTGACGTTGATGTTCCTGCCTCGTTGTCGCGCCCCTCAAGCCACGCGACCGACGAGCGTGGCGCCATGATCTTCTGCCCATTCCCCCTTTGTCGTAAACGCTTGCTCTTCCGCTCCCTCGGCACTGGGATCAAGGAGCAATCAAACCGCAGCCCCTATCTTCTTTTCTTTACTTGGGGTCGGCCATCTGGCGTCTGGCGTCTAGGCTTTCGCTTTCGAACTCCGAGTCGAGGGTTTTTGCTTCTCTTATGGAATCGAAAGCGGATGGAAAGCGAAAGCGGCGAGAGAATATGCAGCCCCCCCCCCCCCCCGCATGCCGCGCGTTGGGGTCGGCCTTATTGTAAATTGGCGTACCGTAACTTGGTGGCCCTCCTTACGTCATATCATTTTTTTTCGTTCGCCAGCGCTCTCACACAGTACATGTTGCGCCTCTTGCGTAGCGGATGGCCCTCACCTTACGGCTCGTTTGCACACGTGCCATATTTCACTGGCCGGGGCGTGGTCCATGGAAGTAGCGCTTTTGTTGAAATCTACACACACAAAGTGAGAGCTCAAGAATGGATCGAAGAAAAAAAAAAGGAAATGCCTGACCCGATTGGGAATGGGAGGTCTGGCCGTGACCGTCTCATCGGGATTTGATAAGGGTCGGGCGCGAGAGGAGGGTTGCCTCGAGGCGATTGTACACGCATGCGTCAAAGTGGCGCAACCAAGTTAGCCATTTCGCTGTGGTGTGGAGGAGAAAAAAATACGTTATCGTGAGGCACGAGACGGATCACGCCATGGTCACCCTCGCACGTACGGAACGCATAAATGGCGGCGAATACTCCCAGTAAACATATCCCCGTGGTGAATACTTTTCTCGCACACTTTCTCCCTTGCGATCCAAAAAATGAACTTTAAGCTTACGCTGCTCAACCTGCTCGTGCTGTCCTTCGGGACTTCCTGCGCAGGTCATGATGGCCATGACAGCGACCAGATGCCCCTGGACTATGTCCGGTTTCCGTATCAGGCGATGTATCCTGGTGACAACTCTAGTCAGTGCTTCTCCTCGCGAGCGCTTTCAGAATGTTCAACGATGCTTTTCATCCTAGTAACCGCAGACTCGATATTCTCCGGTATCACGACCTTTGCGAAACTCCCGTGGGTCCAGTGCCTCACGAAGGAGAAGCATGTTCCATTTGATATTGCCTTTCTTGGTGCCCCTTTTGTAAGCCACAGATCGCTCATTTCCCACACACGCGCCGGGTTGGTGATGTGCTTCACTTTGCAGGACACCGGTACGTCGTACAGGCCGGGAGCACGATTCGGGCCCGCAGGTATCCGCGCGGGATCGCGCCGCCTGACGTTGTACGGCGGATACAACGTGCCGTTGGAGGTGAACCCGTTCCTGTCGGGACTCAAGATCATCGATTGCGGGGACATACCGGTGACGCCGTACGACAACACGTTCGCGATCAAGCAGATCGAGGAAGGACACCGGGAGCTGTTGCATCGCACGCCGTTCTCCGCGCTGCCGAACGATTCGCTGACGGGCACGCCGCTGGTGCCGATCGCGAAGGACGGAAAGCACCACCCGCGCGTGATCACGCTGGGAGGGGACCACACGATCGTGCTGCCGCTCCTGCGCTCGATCTATAGCGCGTACGGCCCGATTTCGGTCATCCACTTTGACTCGCACCTCGACACGTGGAAGCCGAGCGTGTTCGGGGGTGCTCCGAGCGAGCGCGCCGCGATCAATCACGGGACGTACTTTTATTGGGCAAGTCGCGAGGGACTCGTCGCGAACGGGAGCTCCATTGCAAGTATCCCTTTCCAGATGCCTATCCACCACTTTCACTTTCGTTATCCTCGGAATGTTGTGTGCGAATTGTTTGGATCCTAGTGACGAGTGTTTGTTTTTCTTTTTTTTTTTCTATGATAGCACGGCGCGATCCGCACGACACTCTCTGGCCCGGCGGACTATGTGAATGACGATGAGTCGGGGTTCCAACGGATCGAAGCACGGGAGATTGATACTATCGGTGAGTAGTAGGGGGGTGTAAGAGAGAGCTGATCGTTATTTCATGAGGCAGGTACGACGGGTATCATCGAGAAGATCCGCGAGACGGTGGGCAACAGGCCCGTTTATCTGTCCATCGATGTGCGTTGCAATTGTCGGACATGATGAATCAGCATTTCTCACAGTGATCAGATCGATTCTATCGACCCCGCGTTCGCGCCCGCCACTGGCACACCCGAGACTGGCGGCTGGTCGACGCGCGAGTTGCGCACGATTTTGCGAGGCTTGGATGGCCTGCACATCGTTTCGGCTGACATTGTCGAGGTCGCTCCTGCGTACGACACGAACGCGGAGCTTACGACCATGGCTGCTGCTGATGTGAGTCATCTTGTGACGGTTTTGCCCAGGGGACTGATTGTCGAATGGGTTTTTTGAACAGGTGCTCTTTGAGGTGTTGAGCGTGATGGCCAAGACGCCGTTGGGGAAGGTGGGCAAGTAGTAAATGAAATGACAGGAAGAAGGGGTATGTCGTGTATACACGTAAGCGGTAGGCGAAGGAAAGAAGGTACAGACCGGTTAGTTTAGTGAGTGCGAGGTTAGTTACTGTAAGCGCGCATGCCTCGCCTCTCGAGAGTTGGTTTATTCCCTGTAAAGTCAAGTTCAGGTCACCGTTGTTGATCAAGCCAGGCAGGTTGATCCTCGCGTCCCTTTCTCTTCCTCTTCTTTTCCCTTTTCTCCTCTGCATCTTCGCAAAGAACATCATCATCATCCTCCTCACTCTACCACATAAACCCTTCTCCCATCTTTTTTTTTAATTTTCTTCACAGCCGGCAGGCCAGTGGTGTGAGACTTCCCCTTTCGTCCCTGGCAAAGGGCACTGCCACCCGTTGCCCATCATTCCTTTCCCCACCTTTCCCCTTTCTCCCTTTACTTGTTCTTGACGCAGGTCCACCACCTCCCCGTGCGCGCTCTCCTCTACTTAGGTCCCATCTTCACGTTTACGCCCCCTTCACGACTTGATTCCGATGTCACGCTCTTCACCGAGGACATCCCCCCTCTCGCGACGGAGGAGAATGGCACGTGCTCGTGCAGTGCATAGTGAAGAAGAGATAACTCGGAGAGATGAGGGCACCGGTGGTCCTGCCGGTATCGTCCTTCCCTTGAACATGGTCGGTGGCGGCATGTATGAAGCGTGAGTTTTCTCTCATTTCTCCACCACCACCACCACCACCACACCACATTTCATTCGCTTGCTCGGCGAGCCGGGTAATGGCACCGCGCAAGTATCCCTTCTTCCCGATGTCCCCGTTCCATCCTCGAAAGAGATGGGGTGAGGAGAGGGACATCCCCAGATCCCATTGACTGGGTTGTCGCATCGCCTCGTCTCTTGCGGCATTTGGCTCCTCCCGTCTCTGTGTGTCCCACGCGCGCGCGCGCCTATGCCATGCCAAGCGTCCTCCGGCGCTCTGCTACGCGGGTGCTTCGGCGCCCGTATCGCCTCGTGCTGGGCGTCGCCTTATACCGTCACCCGTCGTGCTCCTGGTCGATCTTTTTGATCCATCTGTCACTTTTGCACTGCTACCGTTGCTTCGCTGTTGGCGTTGTTCTCTCATTTCTGATGGACTGACTGGCCATTCGTGTGCGGCGGCGGCGGTGCCTTCCATCAGCGCTAGACGTCCCCTCACTTCATCCGCTTCTTTTGCGGCATGCTTTCCCCGTTCCTTTCTTCTCTTTCTCTTATCTTGCACCATAAATCATCCTGATTGACTGAACTGGCTGACTGGCGTGCCTTGGCCTCTAGCGTCTACACAGTTGCTGTCCAGGTGGGCAGCAACAGCCAGAACTTTTCCCTTCAAGTCGACGCGGGCTCTTCTGACCTCGTGCGCTCTTTATCCTGCAGACATCCCCCTTGTACTGAATACCTCCCTCCTTTAGTGGATCGCGTCGACATCTTGCTCCTCTACAGCATGCGGGGGCACCAAAGGGCGTCAATACGACCCGTCTGTGTCGGGTAATACGACTGGATCCCAGTTTTCTATTCAGTACCTGGCGGGCGAAGTGAGCGGCCCCATATATTGGGATCAGGTGCAGTTGGGAGGGTACACACTCAACAATCAAGCCCTTGGTACGCGCCCCCAGTCCAAGTCACTCCGCCCACGTTTTGTTGACCCCATACCTCTCCTCTCACAGCCGCTGCGACAAACGTTGCATCGGAGCCTCTCGAACATGAATTCAATGGTGTCCTTGGCCTGGCCCCTCCCTCTGACTCCGTCATCGCGCACTCCATCACTCCCGTGACTGGAGACAGCCGTGACGGCGCTCCATTTGCCTCTAATCTCTTTGGCATCACACCTGCCAGCTCTGCTCCCTCAGCCCGTTTCTTCTCCTTCGCTCTTTCACGGCCGGGGTCCAGTACTGTCCCATCACTGCTCGGTATTGGGCGGCATCCTTCGGAGCTGGTACCTGATCCAAGCAAAGTCAAGTACACAACAGTTGCATCGCAACCACAAGGTACGCTTTTCTGGGAAGTGAGCGTCCGCGCGATCACCCTATATGTCAACGGCTCTCCGCACTCGATCAATCTGAGCCACCCACGATCGGGCAATACGTATCCTACAGCAGTGCTGGATTCTGGCGTGCCATTCATACTTACTTCAACTAATGTCGCGAACGGAATATATGGGGCCCTCGGCATTGGACCTGCCGCGGACGGCCAGTGTGAGAACGTTTATCACTGATTTGGAAACTCATCAGCTGCTGACGAGACGGCAGACTATGTTCCTTGCACAAAACCGCTCAACATGACCATCACTATCGATGGTCAACCAGAGATACCCCTTCACCCTCTCGATGTCACAACACAATCACAAACCGACCCTTCTTCTTCGACTTGTGTCGGCCTTATCCAAACTGGCGATGGCGCCATGGATAGCTCTACTAGTGTTTCGGACATGATTCTCGGTGTCGCATTTCTGAGAAATGTCTACACCGTCATGGCGTATGACCAACCTGATGCAAGCGGCGTGTTCCCGAACAACTCCGACTCTGCTATAAACCCGCAAGTAGGTCTGCTAAGCCTCACGAACGCGACACATGCAATGCAAGAATTCCACAACGTACGCATCCTCAATCAACCGTTGTCAGGAAACTCTAGCTCCCCCACATCGGGGGCGACCAACAACAAAATGTCCGTCGGAATCGACGTGCTCCTCGCACTTGTCGGTGTCATCGCTGCTTGTGTCACGCTCTTCGGTCTGCGGTGGTTCCTCGTGCGTCGACAATTACACCGGAAGGCGCACTTTGACGTTGTCGGTCCCAAACGCGGTGGCCCCTCGACAACGACGTACCAGCTTGCGCACCGAGCGTCATTTTCAAGTGTGGACTTGGTGCCCGCACACATGTCCGCCGGTATGAGTATCGCCGGTAACAGCACCCGCACCGTCGTCGGCCAGGAGGACGATGCCACGATCGACGAGTTCGGGTTCCGGCGGATCAAGGACAAGAACAAACAAGACGGCGACGACACCGGGCGTCAGGTGTCGTACCTCAACCTCGACCCGGGAGACCCCTCCGGCTGGTGCGACACGCTCGTCGACAGCACCATCGACTTTCCCGACCCGGAGGCGACGGCGGCATCGTCGCTCAAGGCAGCCGTCGCATTGGCCTCCGACAACGAGCCCATTTCGTCATCGCACGAGGCTGCGCTCGCGGCAGCCGCAGCGGCGGGACTCCCGATGCACCGGCACACCGTAAGTGATATTGGCGGCGCAGGGCCGGACGAAGCCAACAGTTTGACCGAGCCGCTCCTCCTCTCGCACGCGCGGGATGACTCGGCAGGCAGCTTTGGCGCCCTCAACAGGCAGAGTGCTGTTAACGCCAGCCGCGGCGGCGGCGATGATGATGATGATGATGATGACGACCTCGATGACCTAGCGGAGTTTGGCGTGGCAGGTGCAGGTGCGGTGCGCGAGAGCATGGCGGGCATCGGTACGGCGGCGAGGAGCTCGCGTATTCGTGCGACGCAGCACGGAATGGGCGGCGGTAGCTCTGGGAGTCTTGGCAGCTTGTCGAACGCGTCTCTCGTCATTGGTCCTGGCTTGCGCTTTCCGAGTATCGCGCCTGGCGAGCGATTGAGCGGGTATTCGATCATCTCGGAAGCGGCGGAATTCAGCGCCGCAATACCGCATCCCACACCGCCACCGCCGCCACCACCACCATCATCATCATGATAGATTCCTCCTCTACCACACACACCCTTTTCCCTCCTTCCGTCCCTGTCTTCGCTCACTGCTTTGCCTCTTTTTTTTGCATTTTTTATTTGATTTTGGTTTTTCTTTTTTTTTTAGATCTTTTTGGGTCGCTGCGGGTTTGCTTTCTGCTATTCTGTTATTGGTGGCTCTGTTATTGGTGGCTATTGTACACAGGACACACACAAAGGGTTTGTTTTCTATTATTGCCTGTTTATTGGTTTTTGTTAGTTGGTCGGTAACCGGATTTCCTCTGATCATTGTCGTATTGTCGTGTTCCTCCACACCTACTGCACAGCGGATTTATGCTACCATCACATTTTTGCCTCTTATCGGTTTAGTTGGTCGGGTTGGTTCTAGTTTTTATTAACAACATACCATCTATTACTACTTAAATTTGAGGCCGTTAAGACGGTTGCTCTACCGTTACCTTTTTTCTTTTCCCTTATTCCCCCCTCCTCTCCCCGCATATTTCCGCATATACTTGTAAACAGTACAATACAATGGAGGCCGCATTTATATAGGTGTAGCCAAAAAGAAAACCTCAAATTGAGCGTCGTGCCCAGTGCTTTTTCTCTGTCACAAGTTAGTTGTGACCTAAGGATCCAGCGCTTCATTCAGGCGTTAGGTGGGTCCCGTGCCTGTAGCTGAACATCAAGCGATGCATACTACTTTTGGTTAGCAGAGTCCTGCCCGGTCAGGGTCGCGGACTTGACGACCTCATAATATGCGTAAATACCTGTGAATGGAATACCTACACTGGCAGTAACCTTCCTCCTTCATGAATTCAATAACAAGCGACACGGCCCACCTCTCAATCTTGTCCCCCCGCACAGTCATGTTTGATGTGAACTGCAACATTCTGCTTTGCAGAAAGAAAAAAAATACCTCAACGCTCATACCAGGTCTTGAAAAACAAAAAACAAGGATATGGAAGAGTGCCCCCACCCGGAGAGTTCTGAGGGAAGGGGAGAAGAGCGTCGCATACATGGGCCAACTGACTCGGAACAGAGCACCTGCCAGTGGGGAAATTGTTGACAAGCAAGGGGATCGGTACCTGGTGTTACTGTATATTGAGGGTCCTGAGAAACTTTCGCGCGTGCTGCCCCTTAGTAACGAGCTTCCTCGTGCGACCGTCTGTTTCGTACAAGCTAAATCTAACTGAACGTAATCGCGGCAGGACTGGGATAGAGAGGGATTCTATGCAAAACGAGTGTCGATCGTAAAACATCCTGCGCGCGGCATATCCGAGTCTGCAAAACACCCTCTCAATCTCTGCGCGATACTGTGAGTACGGTATCCACCAGAAGGAAGAAGGAGGTAGGCTGGCAGGAAATTTGATGCATCACATGTGTGTGCATGGGGTCGACTTGTCAACTGGCAACTGAGCCCGCGCTGCCTTAGTTTGTAGGCTGTGTTGATGAGTACTGAGACGCTCACGCTTGCCCCCCCCCTCCCCCCCGGCCCCCTCGGGACGCCCGTAGTGATGCATATTAGCGCTGAGATTTAGACCTTGGAATGCATCGATGCCGTGGATTCATTTTCTGGTAAGAGTTTGCGCACAAATATTTAAACGGATCCATGCTGATCATTCATGGAAGCCGTGCGTCAAGGTGGGCCCGCACATCGTGTCAGTAACCGACATGTTTCCATGCCAGAAGGCAGGGGTTGGGTGCAGATTGAACGTTGAACGTTGAACCCTCCCCCCCCCAAAAAAAAAGAAAAGTTATGCCCCGTAATAAGTAAATGACGTCGAATGGCCGAACGAACACACGAGCCGGTATCTTCCAACGTCCATCTGTGATCGCGTGACCTGGGGAATTGATGAATGTCGTGCCAAGGTCCGTCGTACCAATGTGTAGTCATGGTTAGTCGATGCGCCTGTGTACGATAATTCAGGGAGTTTTCTTCCCATGGCAGCTGGCCGTGTTTCCATAAAGCTCTCCATCAGGTACCCTCGAGATTTGCCTTTGCTCAGCACACTCCTGGCGAGTCACTTTCACTTGTGGATGCCTATGGCTTCTCAAAGTCCCTTTGCGATTACATCTTCGTCCACGATTGGCTCCCTTCCAAACGAGGTCTATACTGGGTTTTCTTTCGTCGGTTTCCTAATGTGTGCCATTCCCTTTTACTGGCACATGCAAGGTATGTGCAGTCCTCACGTGGGTTGAAGCACGAGGTCTAAGTATGCCATCCAATTTCCACAGCTTGGAATACCGGTACTTGCTTGTATATGGCTTGGATCGGTCTCGGGTGCCTCACGCAGTGTATCAATTCGATCGTATGGAACAAAAACATGGTTGACAGGGCTCGGGTCTACTGTTTTATTTGTGGGCTCTTGGTTCGTTGTTCACTCGGCTTTTTCTGAATCACCCTCCTAGCAACCCGCATTCAAGCCGGGCTCAATGTCGGATTCACAGCTTCTTTACTTTGTATTGTCCGTCGCCTTTACAAAATTGTCACCATGAAAAACTTCATGGAGACACGCGCAGAGAAGCGCCGCGAGATCATGATAGATTTGCTCATCGGTCTAGGCATTCCAATACTCGAAATGATATTCAGTGAGTGCGTTCCATCGTTCACTCTCATCCGATTGTTTACGCGGATGAAATGCAGGCTGGATCGTTTCGGACAATGTTTATTTCATATACGAGGATTTCGGCCCCATGATAGAATCTCCTCTGACAACACTGAGCTTGGCCCTCTACTTTTCGTGGCCCGTGGTGATTGGTGTTGTATCTTTCACCTATAGTTGTAAGTGTCCCTGTTTGCCTTCGCCCTCGAGTTCCGCGGCTTATTCGTGACAGCCAGGACTGTTTATATATTGTACAGACGGGGACGGGAGCTGCAGATATTTCTACCCGACAGTTCCTTCAATCGTAGCCTCTACTTCCGCGTGATGGCCCTTGCCTTCATTGACATACTTGGATCCACTCCGTTGACGACATATGTATTAGTCCGCGATCTGGCGGCGGGTGTAAAACCTTGGACAGGCTGGGCCAACACGCACAGTGACTACTCCACGGTCCCACAGGTTCCGTCCTCTTTTTGGAGGGGCCTACCGAATGTGGTTAATGAACTGGAGCTTTTTCGCTGGTGGCTTGTTGCATTTGCCTTCATCAATTTCGCGTTCTTTGGTTTTGCGGAAGAAGCCCGCCGACATTATCGGCTCGTGTACACATGGCTCGCGACTGCAAGGTCAGGCGAGCAAGCTATATGAGTTACAGTGACGGATGTGTCGAAGGCCCTGGACCCGGCTCGCATTTCCCGGGCATCGATCGCGCTTGGCAACCGACTGCACGGGTATTCGGTCATCTCGGAAACGACAGGATTCGGCATGATGCCGCAGTTGCCACCACCACCGTGACCACCATGATGATCGTTCACCTGCTCACCCACCCGCTCTTTCCTTTCCCCTCCTCCCTCCTTGCTCACCGAGTTGTACCATTTCTTTGAATCTTTTTATTTTCTTTTCGAGTCCTTACAGGATTTTTTAGCTCTGCTATGGCTATTGGCTATGCGTATTTCTTCTGATTATACGAATCTCATGACCGTGCAGGATTAGTGCTGTTCCCGGCCCGGCTTGAGGGGGCTCCAACTTGGAAAACCCTCAGGCCGGGCCAAAGCGGTCAACTAGGGCTCGGCTCCGCCTCGGCCCGGCCCAGGCTGTGGCTTTTGTGTGTAGATGGTATAACACCAGTACCAATACCATACCAATTAAATCAATCCATCACCCCATGTGACCTGTGACATCCCTGATGAAATAATGGTTTCATCAGGTTGGGTATTTTGTTGTGACCCACAAAAAAAATTTGTCAAGGGTAAAAATTTATAGCAGTGCCCATTAAGGCAACAGTGAGGCATGTGCTCACATCTCTCTGGTATGGCAGGTGCTGGTGAGCAAGGCCAGGGAAAGCAAAGAAAGTTTGGGAACAAGGTGGTTGTAACCAGCCTTGGGTGGACATTCAACTGTCCATGTCTATGTAAGTTCTGCAACCAGGCAAATGTGTGAGTGTTCCCCTGTACTATTATCATGTGCAATCCTAGCTTGTACAGGTCAGCTTTTTTTGGTATTCCCTTTGTCCTCTCTCCTGACTTCCCCTTTGTGCTGTTAATGGACTGTAGAGTGATAAGCATGTGGGGGAGTGTGCAGTCAGCATGCTAGGCAATGCAAGAGAGGGGTATGCAAGGCAAGGAACACAGGTGAGAGCACATGTGAGTCCTAAGGAGTGCACACATATTGATGTCTGCACAAGGGACAGCAATTGAAGTGCTCAGTATGTGCACAACTATTGCACAAGAACTAGATTGATATTTACCTGCACAAGGGACAGCGATTGAAGTGCTGGGTCCCATCAGTACAGGTGTGTGTAAAGTAAGAGGGAGATAACAGTACCTTAGTATG
>WTXH01000405.1:0-20105 GCA_022376555.1 Russula compacta
CCCCGTCTTGTGTTTGCCCCTGTTTCATATCGATCAGCTTGTGATTCTTGAGCGACCTTTGCTACTGGTTGCTATTGTTCTCATGTGTTTCAGAGTATAAATAGGTAGCACTGCCCCTTCAGGCCCTAGGCCTGCCCTCATGTACTACGTACTATAAATAGGGGACTCATTACGCCTGGTAGAGGCAAGTTGAGTCTCTTGTCTCAATCTAGCAGTGTTCTACTTCTCTGTGGGTGGCTACTGAGTCGGAGCTCAGCAAGCGGTAACCCGACATCGACATCGACTTGCAGGTCGACTTCCTCTCTATCAGTCTTCTAGGCCACTGGAGGCCTAGCTCGTCGACTTAGTGTGTCTATTGTTGCTGTCAAACCCTTGGCGGTGACATTAGACTCAACTTTCTTTCAATACGGCTAGCAGTTCAGAAGGACACTGCAGACCACGACCCTCGATTGGGTGGACGCCGTCAACGGCAGAAGGAACCACAGGGTTCGATATATCTCTAAGGAACACCCAGCGAATCCCACAAACCGGGACATACAAATCATCGTCACAGCAAGAGGCAAAGCGCCGACTAATCCAAAGCTGGTGTGCATTCACGACGACAGGTGGAAAGAAGTTCATTGGACAAGGACGATATACGCTAGGAGCGACGGTCCCACAACTACACGAATACGACACAGAAGGGTCAGAAGCTGACGAGCTCCTCGACGAAGAACTAGAAGAGCCAGAAGTCGTCTCGGATACAGAATCAGACGAGGCAGTCAAAGAAATCGACGACGCCTTCAACAAAATCAAGATCACTCCGGTAGAAGAAAAAGCACCAGTGTTTCCCATCAGAACCCTCACTCCGCTCCAAGGACTACCCACCGACGCTCTACCCTCAGGAGCCAGAATCCCCAGTCTCTCACAAGCCATGTCGACACAAACCACCACAGCAACGGCTGTGCGGCACAGCCATCTACCACTACTCAAAGCGCGCCCCAACATATACAGAACGTCCTCAGACAAGTCCTCAAAAGTCAGGACCCCCAGGAGGATCCGGAGGAGGACCAGGAGGACCAGGGGGACCAGGAGGCCAGGAGGACCAGGAGGACCCGGACCAGACCCAAACGCACCTCAATACCAGTGGCCGCAGCCGCTGATGTAAAAACCATGGGAGCACTCCCACAAGTCTTCACTGGAGACAGGTCCAAAGCCGACGACTTCATCGAAGAAGTAAAGGGATACCTACGCCTGAACGCGGACGTAGCAGGATACAACTCCCCTTTCAAGAAAATTGCATTCACCCTCACCCTCATCAAGGGAGAAAGCACGGCCCAATGGGTCAGAGACATGGGCGAGTGGATCGACAGATTGCACATGCCCCAAGACAAATCCCAGCGTTATGGGATCAATTCCTATTGGAATTTAGTCAACAATTCCAAGACACTCAAGCGGCCCAGCGGGCCAGGAACGAAATCAGAGACTGCCGGATGAAGGGGTCAGACTACGACGAATATATCACTCGATTCGAAAGCCTGGCAAGAAAGGCAGGATACACACTGGGAAACGAGGAAACCTACAACATATTCCTACAAGGAATCCCAGCCTCCCTCCTACACGACACCCTTAAACCACCGATCCTCTTAACTACCATGACCTTAAAGAGAAGGTCAAAACTATTGCGCAAGGAAAGACCATCATAGATGGTATCCTAAAGAAGACCCTAGGAGCCCAATCACCATTTCAACGATTCAACAATCCACCCAGGCCACCGCCATTCCAACAGAGGAACTGGCAACAGCGATACAACCAAGGGAACCGCCCGCAATACAACTCAACCAATGCGCCACCATCAATGAACAACACCCCAGTACCAATGGATCTGTCAAGGGGCCGCACCCCTAATAACTGGCGAGGACGAGGAAATTGGAGACAGCGGACGGGACCACCCGCAAGGGGAAATGTGTCCGCGCCAGGATATGAATCAATGCGGTGCTTCAACTGCGGAAGAGACGGGCATTTCGCTCGTAATTGCCCTGAAAGGCAACGACAGCCAAGGAACCCCTACCGACAAGGCCCTAGACAGGCCAACCTCATTGACTTCCAAGAGGAAGAGGAACAAGACTATCAGATGGCAGAGCCATCGGAGGGAACCTCGGTGGCCACTATGCGAGCGCAGCTAGAGGGAATGTCCCTCGACGACCAAATCAAATTGGCCAAGGAAATGGGAGTCGCACAGGATTTTCCCTCTGCCTAATCAGATCGGCCCTGCTTAGGCGAATCCATAGCGAAAACGTGTATATATCAGCAAGGAAATCTATGACAGTTCGATTCTATGCACGAACAATTGCGAAAAGAGCCGAAGGAGTGGCCCTCATAGACTCAGGGGCCACAGAAAATTTCATGAGTCTCGACTATGCCAGGTGGCTTCGACTCCCCATTAAACGATTGGCAACCCCGAGACCACTGTTCAACGTCGATGGGACGGAGAACAAGAGCGGAGCGCTCAAATACTACACCGATCTCCAATTCAAAACGGGAACCCAAACCACGAATCAGAGATTCTTCCTCTCTGATTTAGGAGACCACAAAGCTATCTTTGGGTACCCATGGTTCGCCTCCGTCCAGCCAAAAATCGACTGGAAGCGAGGATGGATCGATTTCACTCATCTCCCCATTGTCCTCTCAGCCCCAAACGCCGCAAAGCAGTGTACGTCCTCGAACCAAAAACGTACCACGACCAATCAGAAAAGAACCGACACATACCTCCTAGGAAGAGTAACAATAGGAGGTGCCGCGAGCGATTCAGAACCAAACAACGCCATACCAGTGGAATACAGGCGCCACAGGAAGGTCTTCAGTGAAGAAGAATCACAGCGGATGCCCAGCTCGACCATCTGGGATCACGCTATCGAACTGCTACCAGGAGCACCGGATACAATGCCGGGACGATTGCTGCCCCTCACGCAGGAAGAAAAGGCCGAAATGCACAAGTTCGTCCAAGAACACCTAAAGAGGGGAACTATACGCGTATCGAAATCACCATACGCGGCTAACTTCTTCTTCGTGAAGAAAAAGGATGGAAAGCTGAGGCCGGTACAGGACTACCGGCCTGTCAACAAATGGACAAAGAGGAACAGGAACGTCTCACCCCTCATCCCACAAGTCGTGGATCGACTCAGCGGATGCACCAAATTCACCGTAGTAGATGTGCGATGGGGTTATAACAACATCAGGATCAAAGAAGGAGACGAATGGAAGGCCGCCTTCCTCACTCACGAGGGACTGTTCGAGCCCACAGTCATGTTCTTCGGCCTCACCAATTCACCGGCAACCTTTCAAATGATGATGAATGCCATATTCCGACAAGAAGTAGGAGAAGGATGGCTCTCGGTCTACATGGACGACATCGCCATTCACACCGCCAAACAACCGCACGAGACGGAAGAACAACACACGGCCAGACATCGGGAATACGTCCACCGAATGCTAGATAAACTAGAGAAAATGACCTCTATCTCAAACCCGAAAAATGCCAATTCGAGAAGGAGGAAATCGAATACCTAGGGGTCATCGTGGGGAAAGGGCATCTCAGGATGAGTCCCAAAAAGCTACAAGGGATCGCAGACTGGTCACCACCAAAGAACCCGACTGGTGTCAGAAGCTTCTTGGGATTCACCGGATACTACCGCTACTTCGTCCCGAACTACTCAAAGATTGCACGACCCCTGCTAGAACTAACAAAGAAAGCCACACCTGGCACTGGGGAGAAGCACAAATGAGGGCGTTCGAAGAACTGAAAACAAGAATGTGCGGCAGCCCGGTGCTAATTCAACCAGACGTTGAAAAACAATTCACACTCCACGTGATGCATCGGCATACGGCGTGGGCGCCGTACTCTCGCAGGAGGGACAGCACAACAACCTCACACCAACGCTGGCTCAACGACACAAACCAGTCCTACACCCAGTGGCATACTACTCGGCAACATTCACACCCACAGAACGAAACTACGACATTACGAACGAGAACTGTTAGCCGTCATGAAGGCACTGGCCCACTGGAGGCATTACTTAGGATGGACAAAAATGCCCTTCGTAATCCGAACAGACCACGCTAACCTCCAGTATTGGAAGTCACCCAGAAATCTAAACCGACGAACCGCACGATGGCACGCTGACCTCCAAGAGTACGACTACATACTAGAATATATCCCAGGCAAAACGAACACCGCAGCCGACGCCCTATCCAGACCATCGGATGCAGACCACGGAGAAGGCGACAACAAGGATATCACGATCATCCCATCACATCGAATCCGAGCAGCACAAACAATCAATGGGAAAACCATCGTGCCAAATCTCAAAGAACTCAGAAGAGCCATCGTCAGGGATGCCCACGACGCACCCACAGCTGGCCACCCAGGGAGAGACGAAACCCTTAGAAAGGTGCAAGAACGATATTGGTGGCCAGGAATGAAGGAATGGATTGCGGACTACGTCAAAGGGTGTGCGACATGTCAGCAAGCAAAGATACTGACACACCGGCGCCGCGTTCCCCTTTATCGAATCCCCACACAACCAGGAACCCTACCATTCGAAGTCATATCAATGGACTTGATCACAGGACTACCACGAAAACAGGGAATGGATGCGATCCTCACTATCGTGGACCATGGATGCTCTCGCGCGGCCCTATTCCTTCCTTGCTCCACTAGTATCACGGGACCTGGAATCGCCCAACTCTACCTGGAACACCTCTACCCATGGTATGGGCTGCCAAAGAAGATCATCAGCGACCGAGACCCGCGGTTCACATCGAGCTTCGGGAAAACACTCACCAAAAGGCTAGGAATACAACAGAATCTATCCACGGCAGCCCATCCCCAAACCGACGGTCTATCCGAGCGAAAGAACCAATGGGTGGAACAGTATCTGCGGCTGGTAACGGGCGGGCAACCAGACGACTGGACAGAATGGGTCGCCGTCGCAACCGCAGTACACAACAACCGAAAGAACAGCACCACGGGTCTATCGCCCAATCAAATTCTAATCGGCTACGAACCAACGCTGGGACCCGAAGATTTGGGGGTCCGGACGAACAATGAAGCGGTGGAACAAAGGGTACAACGGATGGAGGAAGCACGGGAACAGGCAACCAGGGCAATCAACAAGAAGGCAGCTGAAACACCTCCGGGACAATACAAAGCCGGAGATCAAGTATGGCTGGAAGGGACCCACTTGAAACTCCCACACCAAGGGTCCAAACTAAACCCAAAACGATACGGCCCCTTCAAGATACTCAAAGAAGTATCCCCGGTCGCCTACCTCCTGCAGCTCCCTGCTTCATGGATGATCCACCCTGTGTTTCATGCCTCCCTCCTTACCCCATATAGGGAAACGGACACACACGGGCCCAATTACGCCCGACCCCCTCCTGACCTGATCGATGACGAAGAACAATACGAAGTCGAACAAATTCGAAACCATCGCCATCAAGGGCGATCAAAAAGGCTCCAATATCTCATAAAGTGGCGGGGCTACCCTGAAAGCGATAACACCTGGGAACCAGCTGACCAGGTGCATGCCCCGGATCTCCTTCGGGAGTATCACAAGCGCCGGCCCTTGACCAGTACAAAAGGGAAGCAGAAACCCCCGGCAAAAACATCAACTCGACTCCACTTCCACTTCCACTTCCACTTCCACTCCTCGACCCATCATATCTCTCACATGTCTTCACCAGCCCCAGTCCCCGTCCCAGCACCGACCGCCCGTGTCACGACCGAGGAGGCTGTCCAGCCTCCCACCGCAGCGACCAGCGCCGACCGCCCCTCTGCCTCGCCCGCCTCCCACTCTATCCGCCTCCCTGGCACCTTCCCCGACCTGGAGACCAACGCCTTCTGGGAAGGCCCCCTCTCCCCTGGTACAGTCCGATCCGTCCTCGACGGATACGAGAATCTGGGGCCAGTCCAGCTCCGTCAACTGGCACAAGGTCTCGCCTCCACGCTCCAGCAGCGAGAGGCACTATTCCAAGACGAGGCGCGATGCCTCAAACGACAATTCGAGGAGGTCAATCGCGACAACCGCGAACTTAAAGCGCGGATTCAACAAATCGACGGGGAGCCCCTCCTCTGCCCCGACGGATACGTGGAGAACGACGGAAGGTTGCCCGAGTTCACCATCACGACCCCAGACGGCGAGAAGCCTGCCGTTTTTATCAAGCAACTGGACGACGGGCGGGTGGCCGGCCTGGCAGCGAATGCCACGGGTGACCACGACGCCCAGATTATCGACCTGTACGCCCGTCCCGAATTCGACGAATTCCCGCTCTCCCCACTCCCGCCTTGGTTCCGCGCCCGCCTCTGGGGAACCGAGATTGATTACCACCCGCTCCGAGAAGCCGTCATCGAGTTGGACGACTGGCCCCTCCTCGCCGAAGTCACGAGGTACCGGGTCCTGGATCGCGAATGCGACACGCTGCGCGCCGAGCTACGCCTGGCTCAGGCGAATCTGGCGGCGTCTGAAGCCGCCAAGCAGGCGTGCGAGGACCGGCTTATCGCGGCGAGAGCGGCCAAGAAAATCCCCTTGGTGGGAGTCGAGCGACCACAGTTGGCCAGAAGGTCAGCATGGAGGAAGATGGGGTGAGGGCACCCCATCTAGCGGAGGAGTGGTGTAACCGGCCTGGGGTGATGGTTCAACACCATCGCGCCCCTGTAAGTTGTGGAACCGGCCAAGTATAGAGTTCGTGCCCCGTTTCGTGTTTGCCCCCTGTTTCATATCGATCAGCCTGTGATTTCTTGAGCGACCTTTGCTACTGGTTGCTATTGTTCTCCTGTGTTTCAGAGTATAAATAGGTAGCACTGCCCCTTCAGGCCCTAGGCCTGCCCTCATGTACTACGTACTATAAATAGGGGACTCATTACGCCTGGTAGAGGCAAGTTGAGTCTCTTGTCTCAATCTAGCAGTGTTCTACTTCTTGTGGGTGGCTACTGAGTCGGAGCTCAGCAAGCGGTAACCCACATCGACATCGACTTGCAGGTCGACTTCCTCTCTATCAGTCTTCTAGGCCACTGCGAGGCCTAGCTCGTCGACTTAGTGTGTCTACTGTTGCTGTCAAACCCTTGGCGGTGACAGCTGTTCTGGAATGAGGGGCGTCTTGTGTTGTTGTTGTTGTTGGGACGCGTATATAGGGCGTCTATGATTCGTTGCGACGCGGTTACATTGATGGCCTTAGCCTTCATCTGATCGTACGTGTGGACCGCTGTGTCTTCCAGCACCTTTTGTCCGACACTACGCGGCAGCCCTTGTAAGAATAACTGCATGGTGTTCTGGTCCATTGGGTTGTAACCGGCTTCGTGTGCTATGCTTTCGAAAGTAGAGATGTACTCATCTATCTCTGGCCATCTCATCTTCAACTCCTGTAATCTAATGCGCGCTTTTTGTGCCTTTTGCGAGTCGAGAAAACGATTCTCGAAATTCTGGACGAACGTCGTCCATACTGCACGTGCATCGTCCGCGGGTTGGAGGGTACTCAACCAATCTAGTTGTTGTTCTGTCCATCGATTGACCTCCGTTCCCTTGATACAAGTGAGGGCTATAGCCACCCTCTTGATAAAGGAGGCTAGGGACGGAACGTTGTGGTTAACGAGGAAGTACGCTCGGAGTTCTCGTAGGAAACTCTCAGCTTTAGCTCGATCTCCTTCGAAGATCGTTGGCAGGGCTCCCATTGGCTTGTCGTCTGCTTGGATCGGTTGTTGCGGCTGTCCTCCTCCTGGCGCGCCTCCTCCTCCACCTCCTGGTGGTCCGCCTCCTGGTGGGCCTCCGCCTCCACTGGGCCCTCCACTGCCTCCTCCTGTGGGTGGTCCAGCTCTTCCCCCTGCTTGCATGGTTGTTACGGCGGTTGCTGCGGTCGACATCGTGGTAATAGTGGTTGGTTCGGCTGTGAGTGATAAGTCTGCGAGGGCAGTGATGGCTAGGGATAGATCGATGGGTGAGTTTCGGATCTGTTGGTCGAGGGGACTTTCTTCTTCCTCGCTGTCGGAGCCTTCGCTCCAATTGACAATGGTAGGGGCTTCTTCGTACGTGTTTACGGCCGCTCCTTCGTGCCGTCCATTGTACTGGTCAATTCGTCGTGCTCTTTGGTCAAGAAATGGGGACTCTCCTTCGCTTCCCCAGTTGAGAGTGTACCAATGTCGGTTGTGTAAATGAACCGCTCTGATCTGCGTTCCTCCTACTCAGATCGCGTATGCTTGGAATGGGAAGGTCTGATCTTCCCAATAGACTGCTGTGTTTTGCAAGGCTCGTTCCCTGTCGATGGGAAGTTGAACGTATTGTCTCCCTTCAGGGGCCGTGGTGGTAAAGAAGTCGAGTCTAATGTCACCAGCGAGAGCAGTGACACTTAGACGTCGTTAGTTTCTGCGTTGATGATAGAATCGTCTGATAACTCAGCGGATGCGCCCACTATGGCGGGTGGGAAATAGCTCTCGCGACTCCCCAGTGATTCGTTGACAGTACTTGAATCGGAGTCGACGTTCGGTGTGCCTGCGACTCGGGGCACACAAAGGATAAAGCACAAAAGGCCTAGGAAGGCGAAACAAGCCACGGCGTTCCTAGAGACAATAGACCGAAGTCACTACTCTTTGATAGACAAAGGAGACTCGACTTAGAGTCTCGTCTCTGCACGCGCACGCGTACAAGTACTACTTGGTACAAGATGACTACTTCTGCTGACGCGACCATATTCTGGTCATCCGGCTAACTAATCTGCTTACTGAGGCTGATGAAGCCTGCTGACACGCACTGACTAAGAGTCCGACCTGTATTACCAACCCCAGGCCTAGACAGGCCTACCACACCTGGGGGTCTCAGCGCACCTTCACATGCCATCAGCGGTTCTCTTGCCCCCGTGCAAGCCGCTCCGTGACACTCCTCCTAGCATTAGCTGCGCTAGAAGACTGGCACATACACCAGATGGACATCAAATCGGCGTTCCTCAATGGTGTGCTTGACGAGGAGATTTACATGGAGCAACCACAGGGTTTCGTTGTCGCTGGAAAGGAGAATAAAGTATGCAGGCTTAAAAAATCTATTTATGGTCTCAAACAAGCCTCCCGCACATGGAACTTGCAATTCCATGGATTCCTTTTGGAACTTGGCTTTAAGTGGACGTTCTCCGATGCCGGAGTTTACATTTACGTGATGTCTTCATCACGGGGGGAGGATACATCTCCGTTGATCGTCATTCTATATGTTGATGACATCACTATTATGGGTGCTTCTTTAGAAGCCATCAAGCGTTTAAAAGAGGATCTACAGAAGCGTTACAAAATGTCAGACCTTGGGGAAATAGAATCCTATCTGGGGATTCGAATCACCCGTGACAGGTCACGTAACTGCATCGAGATTGACCAGTCTGGTTATGTACATGATGTACTAGAACGCTTTGGCATGTCGGACGCGAACCCACATAATACCCCACTACCGGCTGGTGCAGACATGCACCTGGTCAAAAACACTGAGCAGGCCTCCCTTGCGGAGATTAAACACTACCAAAGCCTCATAGGCAGCCTGCTTTATGTACAAATTGGCACTCGTCTGGACATTTCCTTTGCTGTATCACATTTGGCCCAGTATGCAGCAAACCCCTCAAAACAACATCTATGCCTCACCCAATATGTTCTATCCTACCTAGTGGGAACCAAGGACATGCGCTTGTGCTATGATGGGGCCAATGGCGATGGCCTTCATGGCTACTCTGACTCCTCTATGGGAGACAACATGGAGGATTGTCATTCCACTTCCGGTTATGTATTCTTGCTTGCTAATGGCGCAATTTCCTGGTTGTCCTGTAAACAAAAGACCATTGCCCAAAGCACGTCTGAGGCAGAGTACATGGCCCTGGCCGATGCGGCCAACCAAGCTGTCTGGTACCAAGGTTTCTTGAAGGAACTCGGGTACACCATCGAGGACCCTGTCCCTCTACATGGTGACAACAAAGGCGCAGTTGACCTCGCACTAAACCCAGTCACTGGCCGTCGATCCAAGCACATCGACATTAAGCATCATGTCATTCGCAAGTACATAGAGGATGGTCAAATTTCTCTAATACGTACACCTACGGAAGAAATGGTTGCAGATGGCTTCACCAAGTCACTCTCGCGCACCCTCCTTCTGCGCTTCAACCCTGACATGGGTCTTTGTGCTCCATAATTGTTGGATCACGGGGGGATGTTGAGACGGAACGTCTGCATGGCTATGCCCGGACCGGACAGTCTCACGCTCAGGGGTTCGGTAGAACTGGCCCGGACATTACAAGGGGCACTTAATGCTCCAGGACAATTACAGACTTAGTGAGCACATGTCGGCACATGGACTGCATGGACACCTACATACGTATGATACCCTAGAACAATGTGATTATGCCCTTATGGCCAATCTAAGAACTCTCTTTTGTTATCTGACTCAATTATTGTATGATCGAACTGTTTCAGATTGACACTTTACCTACTGTCTTTACGATCAGTTAGTTACAATCACATACGGACCTTTTAGTATGGTTCTACGCTTATGCGTACCCCTTCTGAGGGCTCAGGGTATGTGCGGACTCTTCGGACTCGTCCATATGTAGAATATTGTAATTATGCGATATAGTGGACGCCTGTACTCACCTCTTAAGGGCTTATGGACATATGTAGACCATAGGGACTATAAATACACCCTTGGGAGTGAGCAAGACGTCTCATCTCCTACAGAGTTCTTTTCTCTGTGTGAACCACCCTCTTCAGCTGCACTTCATCAAGTACTTCATCTACTCACTGTGACATGCAACGGTAGGACTAGGCGCACGAGTTTAAGCACTGGCCATTGTGCCGCATAGGTGGTTTGACGGGCCCATTGGTGATACGATGTGCAGGTAATCTGTAGCGCGCACAGTGGGCACACTAGGCAACGAGGGGTGGGAACACAAGATGCAGCGGTGTTGACAGGGGTAACGTTAGTATTGAGTTCGAAGGGGCGCGCACGTGTCAGCGTCTGTACACAAGACTGTACACAAGACAGCAGAGAGTTGACTCAGTACACGCGCACTGATTGCACGAGAACTGTAGTCTTTATTTACCTGTATACAAGACAGCAGAGAGTTGACTGCATCCATGAGCACAGGGGTTGTATGATCTATGAAAGGAAACTTACCTCAGTACACGCGTGCTGATTGCACGAGAACTTAGGTTTACAATTTACTCTACTCGGGTATTTAAGCTGCGGCCAACTGAGCTGCAGCACTGAGTGAGATGCAGTGGTAATTGTGAGTGTAACACATGGTGAAGCAGCCTCACGTTGAGGCACACAGAAATGTAAGTTGAGATGTGATGGCACGTTCATGTGCCAGCACAGTTAGCAAGGTAACGCTAATGCAAATGAAACAACTCATATAGTAAATGAAGTAATGTCTGTAATCGATCGGAAAATATAGAATGATATAGTACTCATCTCATAACTTGTCTTGGGTGCACATGCCTCAGCCACCCCCTGTCTCACCCCCTATTTCCGGCACTCCCCTGGAGGCGCGACACAGCCCGAGGCCCAAGACGTGGCAGGCCACCTTCCAGTGCGGGAGCGCTTTTGTGAGTATGTCTGCTGTCATGTCATCGGTTGGGCAATACTTGATGTTGATTGCACCATCGGCCACGACCTGACGGATGAAGTGGAAGTGGATGTCGATGTGCTTCGTCCGGGCGTGGTAGTTGTCGTCTGTAGCCAATTTAAGGGCTGCCTGGTTGTCACAATATAGTGTAGTTTTGGAAAGCATGGAGGGGAATAATTCGTTGGTGAGCCGACGCAGCCAGATGCATTCTTTGGCCGCGTGCATCGCAGCTATGTACTCTGCCTCTGCAGTGGACAGAGTGACTAGTTCTTGCTTGCGTGAGCTCCATGAGATCGCGCCGCCATCAATGAGGAATGCATGGCCAGATATGGCTCAGCGGTGGTCCTGGGATGCTCCGTCAGCATCTGTGTACCCCACCAAGTCATGTTTCTCTCCCCCGTAGGTTAGTGCGTAGTGCCGTGTGCTGGACAGATACCTGAAGACACGCTTTACAGCCTCCCAGTGTGCCTCCCCCGGATTCTCTAGGAACTGAGAGAGTGTGACACTGCAAAGGTTATGTCTGGGCACATGGCAACAGAAGTGTACATGAGGCTCCCAACAGCCTCCCTGTATGGCACCTTGCGCATGCGTGCAGCATCTTGCTGCGAGGCAGGAGAGTCGTCCTTGGAGTAGGACGCGGATGGGGTCATTGGAGTGTCGTATGGCTTGGCGTCAGTCAGTGCGAAGTGGGTGATAATGGAATCGATGTAGGATGACTGGGACAATGATATTGTGCCCGCACTGAGATCGCGTGTGATCTTAATGCTGAGTAGCCAGTTGACAGGTCCCAGATCGGTCGGGGGGTAGTGGGCGTTGAGCTTGTCCTTGTACTCAATGATTTGTTTGGCACAGCTGCCAGTTATGAGGCAGTCGTCGACGTGCACAGCAAGGATAAGGGTGTCTTTGCCTAAGCGGGTGTAGAACACTCCGGGGTCAGCAGTGCTAACAGTGAAGCTGAGCTCCTTGAGTACGCGGACCAGGACTTCATACCATCGCCTGCCCGCTTGCTTCAAGCCATAGAGTGCCTTGAGTAGCCTCAGGACCCACTCCTTGCCCCCAAACTCGTACCCGGGCGGCTGCTGCATGAATATCTCCTCACCCTCCTCCAGCTCGCCATTCAAGTATGCCCCATTGAAATCGAAAGCGTGGACCTCCCAACCGTGGCGTGCAGCAATGGAAAGGATGAGCCGGAAGCTGGACAGCTTGGCTACAGGTGAATAGGTGTCGAAGTAATCCACGCCATGTATCTGCGTGAATCCACGTGCGACAAGCTGTGCCTTGTATTTCTCGACACTCCCATCAGCCTTGCGCTTGATCCTGAAGACCCATTTGCACCCTACGATGTTCTTGCCTGGGGGGCGGATGACTGGCTCCCATGTCATCGCCTTCTCCAACGTCTCCATCTCGCGGTCCATCGCTGCTTTCCAGCTGGGCCAGTCAGCACGAGACTGCGCTTCTTGGAGCGTCTTGGGGTCCCCTTCGGCATCGCTGATAGCTGCTGCCATGGCTTCTTCAAGCCCTGCATGGAAGGCATACTCCCCCGCACCAGTGTCTGTTTGTGCATTAAGGACTGAAGCTGACTCGCCTGCGTCTGCTCCAAAACTCCCTGGCACTGAAAGACTACCGTCCACTGACCCCTCTCCGCGCGCCAGCCGCCTTGCATAGTCTGAGGGCCTTTTGTCGCGCGTTGACTGGCGTGTCACTGGCGCACCTGTCAGAGCCCTGGACTTCTTTCCTTTCTTCGGCGCCGGGGGCAGCGTGGTGCCTTCTTCATCAGTTTTCTCCTCCTCTCCACTAGAAGTCGCAGGTGGGGGTCGTGGAGGTGACCTGGGGCGTGCCGCAGGTGCAGGTGCAATCGCTACTCCAGGGGGCGGCGCTGGCAATGCAGGGGCAGGCACAGGGGGTGGTTCTGGTGACGCAGGCACGGGACATGTTGGCATGCCAAGTGAGGGGGTATTGATGGGAACAGTGATGGTATCACTGGTGAATTTGATGTTCCTCTCAACGCTGACGGAATTTTTGTCGGCCCAGTAGACCCTGTGGGCGTGCGTACTGTCAGCGTTGTATCCCACCCAATGCGCAACTGTTGCTCTAGCATCTAGCTTCGAGCCCCCGTCGTGATGCACCCATACACGCTGCCCCACTCTGGCACACCAGCCAAGTTCGGCTTGGATTTGTAAAAGCGCTCAAAGGGCGTGACTGTGCCGAGTGCACGAGTCGACGTGCAGTTCTTCAGCCAGACTGCAAACATCAACACCTCAGCCCAGAGAGTCTTTGGGAGTCCAGATTGGTGGAGCAGCGCGCGCACGCGCTCAACAAGTCGACGGTTAAGTGCTTCAGCCACACCATTGTGCTGGGGCGTATCGTGAGTTGTGAGCCGGCGCTCAGTGCCTTCCCCTTGAAGGAACGCAGTGAAGTCCTTGCTGGTATACTCCCCTCCTCTGTCAGAGCGCAATCGTTTGATCCGAATGCCATGCTGAGTGAAGACCCATGCTGCATAGGCCTTGTACGTGTCGAATGTCTGGTCCTTTGAGCGTAGGACTTTAATGCTGGTGTAACATGTGTGGTCGTCAGTGAAAGTGACATAGTACTTGCGCCCTCCAAGGCTGGCAAGGGGAGCAGGTCCCCACACATCAGTGTGTACCTCGTCGCCAAAAGCATTGGCAAGGGGGGCCTCCCTCTCCTTCCGAATGGGCTTGCGCGTGGTCTTGGCGTACTCACACGAGTTGCAGACGAGTGCAGACCCGTCATCAATGAGTTGAACGCCCTCAATGGCACCCCCCCTAATGAGTGCACGAATGGTGCTGGTGGCGACGTGGCCCAGGCGCCGATGCAGCGCCAATAAACTGACGCGCTCAACGGGCGCTGCTGCAACATATGCACGGTTGACTTTGTAGAGGCCATTTGAGCTCGCTGGAATAGTGCCAATGATGTGACCACGCTTGTTCTTGATCTTGCAGGAGTCTCCTTCAAAGGAAACTGTGTATCCTGCCCAGGTGATCCGGTTGATTGATACGATTGTCACCCCCATATCTGGGGCGTGCAAGGCGTCACGAAGCAATACTGATGTGGTGGACTGACCATTTGGGACTTCAATCTGCAGGTCCCCAGTTCCAATGGCATAGAATGTCCGCTTGTCTGCGGTTGTGATTGCACGTGGCGGGATGGACTGATAGGATGTGAAGCACTCGTGGAAGGGGGACATGTGCCTCGACGCTCCAGAGTCATAGAGCTCTGCGGCTCCATACATTTGCCTCGCCAGTGCTGGGGAACTCCCCGCTACAGTGACAGCGATGGTCCTCTGGGCTTGGTCGATATGCATCTGGTCTTCCTCAATGGCTGCCCATGCCTCCAGCGCCTTCTCCTCTGTCGTTGAAGCAGCGCTGACGTTTGCCTGCTTGTTGTTCTTTGGCCCCTGGCATTCCTTCCCGCCACCCTTGGCCCAGCAGTCGGCCTTGACATGCCCACGCTTGTGGCAGTTGTGGCACTCTATGTCTTTCTTGGGCTTCTTTTTGGTGCCATCAGCAGTGAAGGCTTCATCCTTAGTATCCTTTTTGCCACTCCTGAGCTCGCGCAGCTCATATTCATCGAGAATATATGCCTGGAAAGCATCTGGAGTGATCTTGGATCGTGTGAGGTGTGCACTCGCATTGACAGACGAGCGTGCATTGTCGTAAGATGCTGGGAGTGAGGACATGAGGACGTCTGCATAGTCTTCATCGTCAATATCCTTTCCCATTGCAGCAAGCTGCTCACGAAGCTGTGAGAGTTCCTCAAAATGGGTGCGGACGCTCTCTGAGTCTCCACAGCGCTTGTTTCTGAAGTGGCGCATCATGTCTGCCAGGAGCATCCTGGTTCTCTCCTCGTATACTTTCTTCAGCGCAGCCCAAGCATCTTTTGCAGATGAGTGCCCCTTAATGCGATTGAAAGCGAGGTCGGGGATGGTAGCGCCAATAAGTTGCTTTACTGTGCCCTCCTCCTTTTGCCATCGCTGTTCCGGGGTCAAACTGCCTATAGTGCGGGCAGCAGTGTAGGACGTGGGCATCGAGTTGTGCTGAAGATGGTCTTTGAGGGAATTGGTGTCCAGCACCCAGAGCATGCAATCACGGTAAATGACCCAGTTGCTGCCATCAGCAGCCAACTTGGGGACAGTGTGCTTCGTCCCCTGTTCTTCAACTTGCATTGTAAATGTGTAGTGTAATATATGTGGGTGGTAAGTGTGTCGCCTAGGGCCGGGGGCCAGGGCCCATAACCTGATACAATGCGCAGGTAATCTGTAGCGCGCACAGTGGTGTTGAGACAGAACGTCTGCGTGGCTATGCCCAGACCGGACAGTCTCACACTTAGGGGTTCGGTAGAACCGGCCCGGACATTACAAGGGGCACTTAATGCTCCAGGACAATTACGGACTTAGTGAGCACATGTCGGCACATGGACTGCATGGACACCTACGTACGTACGATACCCTAGAACAATGTGATTACACCCTTATGGCCGATCTAAGAACTCTCTTTTGTTATCTGACTCAATTATTGTATGATCAAACTGTTTCAGATTGACACTTTACCTACTGTCTTTACGATCATGTAGTTACAATCACATACGGACCTTTTAGTATGGTTCTACGCTTATGCGTACCCCTTCTGAGGGCTCAGGGTATGTGCGGACTCTTTGGACTCGTCCATATGTAGAATATTGTAATTATGCGATATAGTGGACGCCTGTACTCACACCTTAAGGGCTTATGGACATATGTAGACCATAGGGACTATAAATACACCCTTAGGAGTGAGCAAGACGTCTCATCTCTCCTACAGAGTTCTTTCTCTGTGTGAACCACCCTCTTCAGCTGCACTTCATCAGGTTATGGGCCCTGCGCTCTAAACTTACAACCACTACACAAAGTTCTATCGCTCACAACCGTTTCTAACAGTGAGTAAACGTCTTTGTTCGCCGTATACTCCGACTAGCAGGATCCGCTGAGCCCATGGGGGTAAGCGACCTGGCTAGGTCTGTGCTGGGGTCTTAAGGACCTTGCGTGAGGTGCATCACGGACCTAGGCGTAGGTGACGTGCACTAAACCCTCTCTAGCGTTGCGCGCTATACTACACATTATTACATTTAGTGTAGAGCGCCCTATGCGCTTAGGCGGGTCTGGGGAAGCCCAGACTGGCTATAGGCCTGGTGAACGGTTGGCTGTCTGCCCTTCAGTGGGAGCGGCTTTGGGTCTATCACAAGGCGGGGGTTAGTCACACCCCTGGCGCTTGGGCCTAGTTACAACTGCGCCACGCTACATAAATAAAGTAGACACACAGTAGTCTAGGCATGCGGGTCTGACTGGCATAAGTACCCATTGCGGCCTCTGGGGTGCAATGCCCCACAGTCAGGATATCCATGCCCTAGCTACCTAGTCATGCGCCCAATCATCTAGGTGTTAATCAGAGACTCCGCGGACCCACTAGAGCGGCAGATATTTCACATCTGCATCCTCTAGGGAAGTGGCTGCTGGCTCATCTCTGACATGACTCCCCTGGAGCTGCGGGTAGTGCTTCAGCGGTAATAGAACTACTATAAAAATATCATACTACCTACCATACATAGAAGCGCACGCAGAGGCAGGACACATTAGTGTTCTGGCCATACAGTACCACAGACAGGAGGCGGCACTCTACTATGCCTGTGTGCTAGCAGGGACTCGTGCTGACCGCTCCTCGGCACAGTCACAACATGTCCTCTCGACCCAATACTCCTACCAACACAGTCTCAGGCAATGTGCCCCTTTCCCAGCCAGCTATTACCATGCGCATCTCAAATGCATTCCAGTCGAGCTTCACTATACCGTCGGGAGTTAAGCTCCCTCAGTTCGATGGTACTGGGTGGTCGGAATGGTCCGGCACCTTTGAGGCGATTCTAACAATCTATGAAGCGGAAGACCACTTGCGTTTCCGGAGCTGTCCTACCGGCGCCGATGTAGATGAGTGGAACAATACGCAACGCCGACTCAAGGCGTACTTCCGTTTATACATGACCGCGGGAGTCTTCTCCCAGATCGCCGACGAAAACGCCTACCCGACCCTCAAAGACAGGTGGGATCAGCTTAAGAGACTCTATGGCGGAGTCTCCGGTAGCACCACCGTCTTCAACGACTGGATCGCACTCACACAAGCTAGGCTGGATGAAAGTCAGCCAATGGGACCTCAGCTCACCAAGCTGAATGAGTCCCGCGTCAACCTTGCCAACGCCAAGATGGGTGTCACTGACACCCAATATTGCTTTATCATACTCCGCGCTCTCCCCGACTCTTACAAGGTTCTTACCTCCACCATCCTTGCCGCCGGCGACCCCACGTTGCTTCAACCGGGCGAAATCATAGCCCGCATTCAGGTGAAGAAGGTCGTAGGTCTGGCAGTTCCGCCTCCCTCAATGCAATTGCCCCAATCAAAGGGAAAGGCAAAGGCAAAAGCGGCTCCAATAAAAAGGAGAAGCATGCCGATCTTGTTTGCCATTACTGCAACAAGAAAGGGCACATCAAGCCCGATTGCTGAAAGAAGAAGAACGATGAGGCGGACTCCAAAAAGAAGCAGGAGAGCAGCAGCGGCAACAAGGCCGTAAATAGTCATGTCGTAGACACAACTGCCTCCATTGAGGAGGTAAATGACATCGGTGTTTCCTTGTGCGCTGCGAGTAAATCACGTTGGTTGATGGACAGCGGGGCAACCCATCACATCACACCCCACCACTCTGATTTTGTTGCTTACACACCAGTCAAAGGGACCATACGTCTCAGCGACAAGCAGGGTACTGTAATTGCACAGTTAGGTGTGGGAACCGCTGTGTTTACAAGCCCGCAAGGAGTGCAGATCACCTTAAAGACGCAATCTATGTGCCCGGCGTAGGAAATCGCATTCTATCGCTTGGATCCATCTTGGATAAAGGGGCTGCCGTACCTTTCCACTCGCGTGGCTTCGACATTATTGTCGCAAACAAAGTCTGGCCTCAGGATACCGTGAAGGTCGACTCTTTTGGGTTGACTCTGACACCGGGGCACTGAACACGCACCGAAGGGAGTCTACCACACTCCACACCTGGCATCAGCGCATGGGGCATATGTCCCATCGCGCACTAAAAGAACATGGTCCCTCTGCCCTGCAAGGCATGGACTTCTCTGGTGTCAACATGGCAATACCTACTTTATGCCATGGCTGCGAGACAGGCAAATCCACTCGCAAACCCTTCCCGTCCTCTTCTAAGAGGGCGACCCAAATATTAGAAATCGTTCACTCGGACTTAGCCGGTCCCATGCAGACCAAGTCATTGCACAGCTCCTTCTATATGGCCACCTTTATCGACGACTACACTAGCCTCGCAGTCGTCTACTTCCTAAAAACAAAAGACCAATTTCTGGATGCATTCAAAAAATATATTAATTGGGCTACCACCCAAACCTCCAAAAAACTACACGTCCTATGGTCTGATAGAGGTGGCGAATACACAGGGGCTATAGTCCGAGCCTACTTGAACGAGAAGGGAATTGACACCAGTTAACGATGCCGGTACACCCCAGCAGAACGGAAAAGCCGAGCGGTTTAACCGCACCATCATGGATAAGGCAATGTCCATGCTTCACCAAGCTGGCTTGTCAAACGGCTTCTGGGAGCACGCTGTAAGCACCGCGGTTCACGTCTACAACCGCACTCCCATCCGCTCGCTGGAGTGGAAGACCCCTCATGAGCGATGGAACGCTGGTCACATTCCGGACGTCTCATATTTCGCGTCTTCGGATGCAAGGCATATATGCATGTGCCAGCTGACAAGTGACGCAAGCTCGACGCGAAAGCGCTGCCCGTTGTCTTCGTCGGGTATGAGGCTGGTAGTAAGGGATACCGCCTCTGGGATAAAATACCCACTCCGTTCGTGTGTCAAGGGATGTGACATTCGACGAGAGTAGCTTTCCCACTGTAGACAAAGAGACCGAGCCCTCGACACACCAAGGGCTCACTGCATCTCCTCCTCCTATTCCCATTCCATTTATTCCAGCGAATGCAGAACCTAACACGTCTGCACCGCCACTACCCCACGCGCAGCGTCACCTACTTCCTCTTCTGAGGATGAAGAACAGGTTGAGACTTACTTGAACCCAAAGTAGAGCGGCCCTCTACACCATCCACCCAAGGCACTCTTCCCCTTCCACACCTATCGCTAAGCGCCCTCCTCCTTCAACGCCACCGCCCCACCCTCTGCTAACCTATAAGCGAGCGGAAGAATCTCCACTGGATCCTATGATTCCGGGGGGATTTGCCGAGCGCTTCGTCGCTCCCAGGCGATCAGCGCGTGTACCGGTACCGAATCGAAGGTACTTTAATGAGGACAACGCTGAGGCGCCTGGTGCCCAGCGGCTAGGGCATGCGGAACTATTTGCCGCAGCTTACGTAGGAAGGGACCCGGTTACTTATGCCGAGGCTCTGAAGTCTAAAGATGCCGAT
>WTXH01000406.1:0-20020 GCA_022376555.1 Russula compacta
GGCTCGCCTGAGCTCTTTGAGGTTAGGTACAATGGTTTTCCCATTGATTGTCTGTGCCGCTTGGATTTGGTGTGGTGGGATAATTGTGACGTCTTTGTTGTTGTCCTCACCATGATCCGTATTCGATGGTCTGGATAGCACGTCTGCTGCAGTGTTCGTTTTGCCTGGGATGTACTCCAGTATGTAGTCGTATTCTTGGAGGTCAGCGTGCCACTGTGCAGTTCGTCAATTTAGATTTCTCGGTGACTTCCAATACTAAGGTTGGCATGGTCGGTTTGGATTACGAATGGCGTTTTTGTCCATCCTAAGTAGTGCCTCCAGTGGGCTAGGGCCTTCATGACGGCTAACAGTTCTCGTTCGTAGATGTCATAGTTTTGTTCTGTGGGTGTGAATGTTGCCGAGTAGTATGCCACTGGATGCAAGATTGGCTTGTGTCGCTGAGCAAGGTTTTTGTGAGGTCGTGCTGTCCTCCTGCGAGAGTACGGCGCCCACGCATATGCTGATGCATCGACGTGAAGCGTAAATTGTTTCTCAACGTTCGGTTGGATCAGCACCGGGCTACCGCACATTCTTGTTTTCAGCTCTTCGAACCCTCATTTGTGCTCTCCCAATGCCACAGTGTGGTTTTCTTTGTTAGTTTGAGTAGGGGTCGTGCAATTTTTGAGTAGTTCAGGATGAAGTATGATAGTAGCCTGTGAACCCAAGAAGCTCCGATGTCAGTTGGGTTCTTTGGTGGGGACCAGTCTGCGATTCCTTGTAGCTTTTTGGGCTCATTCTAAGGTGCCTTTTCCTACGATGACCCTAAATACTCGATTTCTTCTTTTTCAAACTGGCATTTTTTAGGTTTGAGGTAGAGGTCATTTTCTTCTAGTTTGTCCAACATGCGATGGACGTATTCTCGGTGTCTGGCCATGTGTTGTTCCTCTGTCTGTGTGGTTGTTTGGCCGTGTGGATAGCGATGTCGTCCATGTATACAGAGAGCCAGCCCTCTCCTACTTCCTGTGGAAGATGGTGTTCATCATCATTTGGAAGGTTGCCGGGAGTTAGTAAGACCAAAGAACATGACTGTCAGTTCGAACAGTCCTTCGTGGATGAGAAAAGCGCCTTCCACTCATCTCCTTCCTTTATTCTGATGTTGTTGTAGCCCATCGCATGTCAACTACTGTGAATTTGGTGCATCTGCTAAGTCGGTCCACGACTTGTGGGATGAGGGCGAGACGTTCCTGTTCCTCTTTGTCCACTTGTTGACAGGTCGGTAGTCCTGTACTGGCCTCAGTTTTCCATCTTTCTTCTTTACAAAGAAGAAGTTGGCTGCATATGGCGACTTCGAGACACGAATGGTTCCCTTTTTAAATGTTCTTGGACGAATTTGTGCATTTTGGCCTTTTCTTCTTGTGTGAGGGGTAACAGTCATCCTGGCATAGTGTCGGGTGCCCTGGTAGTAGTTCAATGGTGTGATCCCATATGGTTGAGCTGGGCATTCATTGCGATTCTTCTTCACTGAAGACTTTTCGGTGATGCCTATACTCAGCTGGTATGGCGTTGCTTGGTTCTGGGTCACTCGTGGCACCTCCTATTGTTACTCTCCCTAGGAGGTATGTGTCGGTTCTCTTTCTGACTGGCGTGGTATGTTCTTGGTTCATGGTACATATACTGCCTTTGCGGCGTTCGAGCTGAGAGGACGATAGGGAGGTGAGTGAAATCGATCCATCCTCATTTCCAGTTGATCCTTGGTTGGACGGAGGCGAACCACAGATATCCAAAGATGGCCTTGTGGTCTCCTAGATCGGAGAGGAAGAACCTCTGGTTTGTGGTCTGCGTCCCTGTTCTGAACTGTAGGTTGGTGTAGTACTTGAGGGCTCCGCTTTTGTTTTCTGTTCCGTCGACATTAAACAAGGCCTTGGGTTTGCCAATCGTTTGATGGGGAGTCGCAGCCATCTGGTGTAGTCGAGACTCATGAAATTTTCTGTAGCCCCTGAGTCTATGAGGGCCACTCCTTCAGCTCTTTTCGCAATTGATCGTGCATAGAAGCGACTGTCATGGATTTCCTTGCTGATATGTACACATTATCACTATGAATTGCCTAAGCAGGGCCGATCTGATTAGGCAGAGGGAAAATCCTGTGCGACTCCCATTTCCTTGGCCAGTTTGATCTGGTTGTCAAGGGACATCCCCTCTAACTGTGCTCACATGGTGGCCACTGAGGCTCCCTCCAATGGTTCTGCCATCTGGTAATCTTGTTCTTCTTCCTCTTGGAAGTCGATGAGGTTGGCTTGCCTCAGGTTTTGCCTATAGGGGTTCCTAGGCTGCTGTTGCCTTTGGGGGCAGGCACGGGCAAAGTGTCCTTCCCTGCCGTAGTTGAAGCATCGCATTGCTTCGTATCCTGGTGCTGATACATTTCCTCTGGCGGGTGGTCCTGCTCTCTGCCTCCAGTTTCCTCGTCCCCTCCAGTTATTAGGGGTGCGACCCCTGGACAGGTCCATGGGGACCGGGGTGTTGTTCATAGATGGTGGTGCATTTGTTGAGTTATACTGGGGGCAATTCCCCTGGTTGTATCACGGTTGCCAGTTTCTTTGTTGAAATGGCAGTGGTCAGGGCGGGTTGTTAAGTCGTTGGAAGGGTGACTGCCCTGCCATGGTTTTCTTTAGAATACCATCTATGATGGTCTTTCCTTGTGCAATGGTTTTGACCTTTTCTTTAAGGTTGTGGTAGTTGAGGGGGATCGGTGGCTTTAATGTGTCGTGCAGAAGTGATGCGGGGATGCCTTGGAGGAAGATGTTATAGGTCTCTTCGTTTCCCAGTGTGTACCCCGCCTTCCTTGCCAGGCTCTCAAACCTGGTGATATATTCATCATAGTCGGACCCTTCATTCGGCAGTCCCTGAGTTCATTCCTGGCTCACTGGGCTGCTTGGGTATCCTGGAATTGTTGGCTAAATTCTAGGAGGAATTGGTCCCATAGCGCTGGGATATTGTCCTGGGGCATTTGCAGCCTATCAATCCATTTGCCCATATCTCTGACCCATTGGGCTGTGTTCTCTCCCTTAATGAGGGTGAGGGTGAATGCGATCTTCTTGAAGGGGGAGTTATACCCTGCCACGTCTGCATTTAGGCATAGGTATCCTTTTACTTCTTCGATGAAGTCGTCCGCTTTTGATCTGTCTCCCATGAAGACTTGTGGGAGTGCTCCCATAGTCTTTATGTCGGCGGCTGTGGCCACGGGTACCTGTGGCGCATTTAGGTCTGGTCCTCCTGGTCCTCCTGGTCCTCCTGGTCCTCCTGGCCCTCCTCCAGATCCTCCTGGCGGGCCTGACCTTTTGAGGACCTGCCTGAGAACGTTCTGGATGTGTTGTGGTGCGCTTTGAGTGGTTGTGGATGGTTGCGCGGCAACGGCCATGGCTGTGGTGGTTTGAGTGGACATAGCTTGTGAGAGGCTAGGGATTCTAGCTCCTGCTGGTAAGGTGTCGGTTGGTATTCCCTGAAGGGGAGTGAGGGTTCTGGTGGGAAATACTGGTGCTTTTTCTTCCACCGGGGTAATCTTGATTTTATTGAAGGCATCGTCGATTTCCTTGACTGCCTCATCTGATTCTGTGTCTGAGACGACCTCAGGTCCTTCTAGCTCTTCGTCGAGAAGCTTGTCTGCTTCTGATCCTTCAGTGTCATACTCGTGTAGCTGTGGGACTTCTGCTCCTAGGGTGTACTGCCCTCTAGTCCAGTGGACTTCTTTCCACCTGTTGTTGTGGATACACACCAGCTTCGGGTTGGTCGGCGCTTTGCCTCTTGCTGTGATGATAATCTGTATATCCCAATCTGTGGGATTGGCTGGGTGCTCTTTAGAGATATACCGAACTCTGTGGTTCCTTCGGCCTTCAGTGGCGTCTACCCAATCGAGGGTTGTATTCTGCAGTGTCCCTTCTGAACTGCTAGCCATATTGAAAACAAGTTGAGTCTAATGTCACCACCAAGGGTTTGACAGCAACAATAGACACACTAAGACGATAAGCTAGACCTCAAAGTGGTCTAGAAGACTTGTAGAGACAAAGTCGACGTGTATATCGATGTCGACGACTGGGTTACCACTTGCTGAGCTCCGACTCAGTAGCCACCCGCAATGAAGTAGAACACTGCTAGTATTGAGACAAGAGACTCAACTTGCCTCTACCAGGCGTAATGAGTCCTCTATATATAGTACATAGTACTTGAGGGCAGGCCTAGGGCCTGAAGGGGCAGTGCTACCTATTTATACGTGAAATGCAACCAGAACAATAACAGCTAATAGCACAAGAAACTCAAGAAAATCACAAGCTGATGTACATGAAACAGGGCACAAATGTGAAATGGGGTAAGAGTCCTCTATTTGGCTGGTTCTGCAACTTACAGGGGCGCGATGGTGTTGAACCATCACCCCAGGCCGGTTACAAAAGAACTGCAAAGCAAGGGTAGTGGATGGAATCTATATGTATTTGAGCTTGCTATGTGAGCCTATGTAACACCATGTAGCATTCCATAGTTTGTAGCTTGGACTTTGTAGCTCCATAAACACCCAGACCTCTGCTATGACCATTATGACTGCTATGGTTGCTATGCATCCCTATATAGAGCCTGGGAGCAAAGTCTGGTTTTGCTGATGCCCCCAGACATCATAGATGGAAATGAAGAATGGGAGGTGGAACAGGTGATGGACACAAGGCTATATGAATGTCATCAGCAGCGACAGTACAAGGTCAGGTGGAAGGGTTACAGCAGCACTCACAACTCCTGGGAGCCCATCCAGAATCTCCACTGTGATGACCTCTTTACAGAGTTCCAGAATAAGCAGGCCCACTCTAATATAAAAACCCTGTGAGTTCACACCATATCCCTATCCTCACCCACCACCCACATCTTCAAACACAGAACTATGTTGACCTCCCCTACATCTAACTCCCAGACTCCTGCACTAGTTGACAAGTCAGAGGTTCCTGTGACACCTCCCTTGGCCCTTTGCCATGTCGGTAGCATCTTGATACCAAAGGGGGATGTCTGCTTCAGTGCTAGTCCTGGAGGTACCATCTTCTGGCAGGAGTTTCCTCTCCCCTTGACCACACCGCACTTGCCACACCTGGTCTTCCCTTGCCCGACATCACCAACGATCATTAAACCCATACAGGCAGCTGTATGTCATCAAGAAAAGGCAGCATCACAGTGGTACTATTTCCCTTGCCCACATTTTGCCAGGGAATTGCCAGGAGTACGATTACTCACTAAAGAGGAGCATCTAGTACAATAGACAGGTGACTTGTAGCACACACAGCGGGCACACTAGGCAACAAGGG
This sequence comes from Russula compacta, assembly GCA_022376555.1. Classification (NCBI taxonomy): domain Eukaryota; kingdom Fungi; phylum Basidiomycota; class Agaricomycetes; order Russulales; family Russulaceae; genus Russula; species Russula compacta. The sequence goes on from WTXH01000406.1 coordinate 5,313, forward strand.
GTGGGAACACGAGATGCAGGGACATTGACAGGGGTAATGTTAGTATTGAGTTCGAAGGGGCACATGTGTGTCAGCATCTGTACACAAGATGGCAGAAGGTTGACTCAGTACATGTGCGCTGATTGCATGAGAACTGTAGTTTTTATTTACCTGTACACAAGACAGCAGAAGGTTGACTGCATCCATGAGCACAGGGGTTGTATAATCTATGAAAGGAAACTTACCTCAGTACATGCATGCTGATTGCATGAGAACTGAGGTTTACAATTTACTCTACTCAGGTATTTAAGCTGCGGCCAACTGAGCTGCAGTGCTGAGTGAGATGCAGTGGTAATTGTAAGTATAACGCATAATGAAGCAGCCTCTCGTTGAGGTGCACAGAAATGTAAGTCAAGCTGTGATGGCATGTTCATGTGCCAGCACTGTTAGCAAGGTAATGCTAATGCAAATGAAGCAACTCATATAGTAAATAAAGTAATGTCTGTAATCAATCAAAAGAAATATAGAATGATATAGTACTCATCTTATATCTTGTCTCAGGTGCACGTGCCTCAGCCACCCCCTATCTCACCCCCTATTTCCAGCAGCATCGTGTCATGTTCCCTAAGGAATTCCTTGCCTGGTACATGGACAAGGAAGCACAAAAGGGGTATAAGGATCTGCCTGTCTGGCTTCCTCAGGACTTATTAGTACAATATGGACCACTACCAGAGAACCCTGAGGACGTGCGACTGTGCAACCCCATTCACCTTGCCAATGGAGACTGACAAAACCATGAGGAAGGACTCAGCCCTAGTCTTGCCCTCACCACCCTCCAGGTGGAGGAACCATCCACTTCTCCCGAGCCAATCCCTGTTCCCCCACCTCATCAACCCATGATCATCCTGAAGAGGGACGCCATTGACCTCACCAACTCTGATGATGAAGGATCACCAAACCCCATGGAAGTCCTAGATGAAGAAGATCCACTACCCCTAGACCATCCAGGAGAAGAGTGGGAGCAGTACAGCCCGAGACTTCATGGGAACACTTTTCTCCTCACCATATACAGGTCACCTCAAGAAGCCAAGTATATTTGATATGAGCTTGGCTGGATGTCAGATGATCCCACAATCTCTGGCACCATGGGACGGGATCTTCCCATAGAAAGCCGACCACTGTACACCAAGCCTCACATTGTCTATGGATCAGCTCACTCCTAATATGACCTCACCATATTCAAGAAGGCTTTACAGTGGGACACTGATACTAACAAAGTGATCTCCATGCTAGGTGACAAGGGTGTTGAAGCCGACATTCGACATTATAGACAGATGCTGGGAAAATGGATGTGACTCCAGCAGGACCTCACTGGTGTCATACAAGCAGAGCAGCATGCACATCAACTTCATGAGGACTGGCAAAATCGAGTGGCTGACCTAGACTGACAGCAAAATGATGTGCAGCAACAGTTGGTTGTGGCCAACACACACCCTTGAGTAGAGTGAATGTCAGTCTGATTTTGTGACTCCTGCCATCTGGTCTTTCAAGGAGGCCCTAAGTATAATATGATTCCGCCACTATTTGCCATGCAAGGACCTTCAACCTTGCCACATACCAGCAATGATGACACCATTGGAGCTTTAGTGGTAGATTACTGCCATTTCTGTCACCTAGGAGATCACCAAGCCCCCGACTGCCCACACCCTCACTGGTTCTGCATCAACAACTTCACTAGTAAGCATTGCTTTGTACCTAGGAACCACCCTCGGTATGCTGCCAATCTACCCAACACATGCACCTATGCTGGAGAAAGGGACAAGGGCAGTTGTCGCTACCAAACGTACCTGCCAACCTCCTACAAGCACTATGGTGGCAACAAAGATTGACAGGTAAGGTAATGGACTTACCTGGGTCTTAAGATGATCCCTTCTAGTGGGGGGATGATGATACCATTAGGATGTTCTATTGTGATGTGTGACCATAATTAACCAGCACTGTGACTAGCTGTCACAAAGGGTGTAGTGCCATATGCACTGCATGCGTCTCCACACAAGTTTCCATATGTGTTCCACTGGATTGTTACTAAAGTACCATTGATGTCATCATATCGTCATATATGCAGGCAAAGTAGTACCATTGTATGACGCAATAGTCCTCAATCTGTATATAAAGCACCAGGAAACATAATTCCATCAGCAAAATGTATTTTTGCTTATTTCATCTTATTTCGTCTTATTTCGAAAATTAAGACACTTTAAGTACCCGCCTTTTAAGACAAGGCCATCTTAAATTAAGACAATTCAATTTTCCAAATCATCTTAATCCACCTTAAAACTGTTAGGGAAGCTTGGTTAAGATGGGTAAGACATTTAAGTCTATGGAGTAAAATGACAGTCTGTAAAAATTAATCGCAAATCAAGAAAAAATAAAGTGAGCAATAGGGCAAAAAAGGATGTGATAAGGCAAAAAAGGATGTGATAAGGCAAAAAAGGACGTTCTAAGTCAAAAAAAGTAATTAAGGGAATGCATTAAAATCCATCGAAATAGTGGAAAATCAGCCACCTGGGGGTATAATGGCTCCAATTCTATTCGGGGTTGAATCCTGTAGCATTTGGGGTCAGGGAAATGGGGCTATTGCAATGAATTTTAAGATTACTACATACAATCAACCATAATTACGTCATCATCAGAAACGTCCACGATGCCTGCGAAGTTATCATCGGATTTGTTGCTGTTATCAGATTCGGAGTGGTGGCTAGTTTTGACTTGAGCCTTGGCTTCACTAACAATGGACTTGAGTGATTCCAGTCAAAGTTTCTTATCAACAATTTTGTAGTATTTTTTCATTTGCAATCCCCAGTTGGCTTCACCAAATGTGTAAGTCTTTGTCGACTCCTTTCCCAATCCTTTAGTGAGCATTTTCTTGAATGGTACTTTCTTTGCCTTCACAGTCTCGCTGTCATCTGCTACTATTGTGGCCACAGTTGCCTTGGTGATATGTCCATCTGCCCATGCTTTGAGTCTGCATTCGACCTATCATGTATCAGTTAGTATTTTATGTGTCATTGGAAACACAAGAGTTGCACCGCTGCAGCTGAAAGAGCAAGTGGGGATTTGGGTTCCTGATCGCCTTTGAGCATTTTACTGCCGTCAATGGCAGTAAAGTGTGTCACAAATGTTTCAATGACGAAATGACCACGGAACAGGCCTGTGAATTTCTATGGGCATTTGTCAATCAGGTACAACACACAGGGTAGTGCGACTTAATGATTTGTCATCACCATCGGCATGGAGGTAAAGGAAATGAAGGTCAGTTAGTAGATGTTTGGCCAACCTAGCCCTCTCATCATTGGTCCATTTCTTGGCAATTCCTTCCTTGGTCTCGGTTTTCACATCCAGGGATATGAAAAAATTATTGATGACTGCAAGCCCTGCAGATCCAAATCTGCTGCGATAATCATAGGCGTGCTGTTGCAACTAAAAGGATGTATGATGGGGTCAACCCCAGCATTTGAAAACATAAGGTGAGCACTTACTTTACAAAAAACTGGGCAATTTATTTGTATATCATAATCTTGGTCAAGATACACTGCACTGAGCGATTCACTCATCATCTTGAAGAGGACTTCATCAGGAACTGTCCAGATATTAGAATAACCCCCGAGGCATCTCAAGAATGTTGGAACCATAACCCAAAGCCAGCGATTCCCTGTCAGACAAAACGACAGCAGGTCCTTGTTCATCACCTTCTGAGACATACGTGCTGGCTTTTCCTGCTTCATGGGAGTGGGCATTTGTTCGATCTTCACAATGCCCTATAGAAAATGTGAGTGTTGTGCTGATGTAAAGAATAAAAAATATTACTGCGCTGGTGAGTCTCTTGCCCTCTTTTGCGGGACTAGAAAGGGCAGCTTCACGTTCTGGTGTCTCATTGTTGTCATTGAGTCCACCGAATGTGATAGCCACATCATTGTTGTTACTTTGCAAGTTGGATGTAGCACTGTCACGGCCCTTGATTTTCCCAGACAAGACAGACGTGAGAGCCAAAGTGGGAGCTGAGCGAGCATTGGAATTCAAGCTCAGAGTTTTCAAGGATGTAGATTTAGTTGATCCACCTTTCCCCTGGCCCTGTGGGACATTCTTGGCCCAGTTGGAAACAATGCCTGCATACTTGTCTTTTGCCAATTGATTGTTGCTAAGATTGAAATAAAACAAAGTCATGGGGTTTAATAGCAGCATGAGGTTGAGGTTAAGTAGAAACACACGCTTTCGGTCCCACTGTCGGACCAGTTCCAGCATTATGAACCTAAAATTCCAAATCTGTCAATCTCTTATCCGAACCTGGCGATAACAATAAGAACATACTTTGGCATCAAGTTTCTTCCCTATCGCTTCAATAGCTTCTCTGTGAGTGCCAGCACCTTTTCCACCAGAGCCTTCATCCTTGCTTGCAGAAGCCTTGTCAGATTTGGCCTTCTTCTTGGGAGGTTTATCCAAGTTGGTGCCAGCCTGCTCAGTAGCTGCCCCGCTATCATCACCATGAGCCAAATCAGATATGGATTGTAACTGGCCACCATTACTGTCTGCTGGACTGTCCTCGTCAAAGAGGGGTACCCCACTGTCACCGACAGTGCTGGTGTGTTGTGCTTGACATTTCTGCTCACATTTACCATTGCTGGCACATAGGACAGCCTTAAGGGTCGCTATGTCGAGAGTAGCCTTGTCCTTTTAAGCTTTCTTCTGCTCCGCGGCAGCCCACTTCATTGCCTTTTCCTGTGCTACTTCTTCTGGTGTGTGTCTTTTTCATCCCTTTGTCACAGCCCCAGGGTGCTTGGAAGCATTGGAAGCTCTTGTAACTATGCCCTGAGTGTCAGACATGAGGAGGAAGCAGATTTGGAGGGGATTGTTGCGGTTGACATGGCGGGAAGTGTGAACATCAAATTTTAACCAAACAAATGGACTTAGCAAAAATGTGCAGTAAATTTTCCACACTTCACTGGCGACATTTGTCACAAGTCCTAAAATGCAAACTGAGAAGAAAACTCACAATCCCTTCCACTTTAAATGTATTTTTGTGGGCTGCCGATGTTATGGTGGACTATTGGGACGCTTACACTTACTAATCTTCTTGCCTTATACATACATATTTCCCACAGTCTGGCTGGAGTCGTCACCACTTCCCCCTCCTTACCTTACACTACTGCTATTACACTCTTGCCGATCCCTTCTGCTGTTGTGTTGCCTCGGCTTGTTACTAAACTACTTACACTAATCTGCCGACAGTTTTCGTGGCATTACTGCCGCTGAAACATGTCAGGCACTGCCGAAGACTCTGCCTAAATAGTTGTGTATAAATACGCTCATAGAAGGGGACCAAAGCCTTAAGCTTTGTCTCTTGTGAATCCTAGACATTCTCAGAGCAACCCTCTAAGTGATCTGAAGCTTCCCAGCCCCTTTTCCCCTCCCCCTTGTGCCCTAGAATGTACCCTAGGGTCTGCTAAGCAACTTAGTGACACATTTCACTTAATCTACCATATATAGTAAACCGAGTCCCGGTTGGGAACTCTTTGAACTCCGACACATACGTTAAGCGCTCAGAAAGGCATTGCCTTTCTTCGCTCCAGACAGACAAAGGTCACTGAGTAACGGACTTCTCAGTGCTCTATAAAATCACCCTATCTGCATCAGAACACCCAGCAGGAAGGAGCAGCTCCTTCCATTCATGACCTTAGTGGCATATTGACGAACTAAGTGCAATACAAGGTGTATCAGCACTCCAGACATCCCTTCCTTTGGATACACATCTTAAGTATCCAAGTCGACCCTTCACATCTAGATCCCCTTCCTCCTTCAGGAGATAGGGAACGACAGCAGCCAGCACCGCCACTACCCACAGCTGTTCTAACAAGGCGTTAGAACTCCACAGAAGACAACCAAGATGACAGTCACCGACGCAGATATCATCCTACATATACAACAGAAGGACAGAGATAGGCCAGACACCTTACCCCTCATACAAAGAGAACGAGCAGCCAAGGAGGCTGCCAGACAGAGACATCGACAGAACCACCACGCTCAGTCCAGCGTGACAGCTGAAGATACTTTAAAAAACAGTGGGGACTCACCAAGCACATCTGCACTCAGCATCGTCATGAAAAGCCAGAATGTTTGCAAACTTGACATCCCAAAAACACCACACCTCCGCAACATTCTCCACAACACTCGCCTAGCTGGCCATCTTCTCCACAGCCAACACTGAGTTATGAAGGGTCTGATGGGATTTCAATGGAGCCAGAGTATGATGAAGATGGCCAAGGATGCATCCTCAGTGATGATGGAATGGGTATGGAATGGGAATATTCCCTGGGTCTGCAAGATGGTGGATCAGTTTCTGGTAATGAGGGAATGGAATGGCAGCATTTCTCAGGTTTGCAGGAAGGTGAATATGGTACTACTAGTACCAATTTCTCTAAGCGGTGCTAACGAAATATTCCAATATTATATCTAGGCTCTTTCCATTCTGGCAGTGAACACAAGTCAGATAAGATCCCTGAAAGTCCTGGTCAGGCCTCATCCAAGTCTGTACCTTCTGGTCATCAAAATGGACAGAATGACAAGGATCGGATGCCATTTTCCAGGGTATATCATCCCTTTTTAAATGGTATGTTGGCTCAACCATTATCTGAGGTCATATTAATGTATAGTAATATAGGAACCCCATGTGACAAGGTGGGCAATACGATCCCACCAAACATGCCACCACCTCCTCAAAATTACGAACCTGCTGACGATTGGGCTCCTTTCAAAAGTTGCATTGAATTTGAGTTCACTGATTTTGCCTTTTGCTGTAATCAAATGTCTGCTGGTCATATTGATGAACTCCTTGATCTTTGGGCTGCATCACTATTTCAACATGGAGATCACCCTCCATTCGCCAACCACAATGATATGTATGCAACTATCAACGCCATCCCACATGGAGATATTCCATGGCAAAGTTTTTCGACTTCATATAAAGGTGTTAGACCAGATAAGCAAGAAGATGTGCCCTCGTGGATGGATGGCCAATATGATGTCTGGTTTTGCGATCCCCACCTGCTCGTGCAAAATCTCCTAAGCAATCCAGATTTTGATGGGGAATTTGACTACGTCCTGTATAAGGAATATGATCCTAACAACGATCCTCGGTTTCAAAATTTCTTTTTGGGAGACTGGGTGTGGGAGCAAGCGGTAGGTCTACAAGCATCTAATACTGGCAGTCATAACCACCATTCCAGGACAAGATTGCAAAGGATCCCACAACACATGGTTCAACCTTTGTTCCGATCATTCTTGGCAGCAACAAAACCACTGTCTCTGTTGCCACCAGCGATAATGAATATTATCTGCTCTACGCATCAATTGGCAATATCCACAACAATGTTTGTTGTGCCCATTGTAATGGTGTGGTTCTCGTTGGTTTCCTTGCAATACCCAAAAGTAAGTTGGATTTGTCATGGTACTTTTAAACTACTAATGGAAGCAGCCATGAAGCAATACAAAGATGATGCAAAATTCAGAAAGTTTCGCCATCAAGTCCTCCATTCATCTCTTGTGCAGCTGTTGTCCACTCTCAAGCCCGGGATGACAGCACCAGAAGTGAAACATTGTCCCGATGGACATTTTTGACATGTCATTTATGGTCTTGGTCCATATATCGCAGACTACCCCGAACAGGTTTTCTTGAGTTGTTGTGTTTCAGGATGGTGTCCCAAGTACGTATTCTTATTTTTCAACATTTAACATTCATTATTTCTGATGGTTAAATTTCCAGATGTACTGCATATTTGGGAGATCTCAACAATATAGGTGGGTGTCGCATGCAAGAGCACACAGAGTTACTTGTGCGTGAATTGGAGCTTGGGGTACTTTGGGATGAATATGGTCTTGTTGGCAATGTCGTGGTGAGTAACTACCTTCAAGTTATATTCACGAGCTCATCGCTCCAGATATCCTTCACCAAATCATCAAGGGGACATTCAAGGACCATTTAGTCGATTGGGTACAAGAATATATCACAATGCATCATCCCAAGAGCTGAGCGAATGAGATTTTAGATGACATCAATCGCTGGTATGGATTCCAATCAGTCTTTAAGTTCAACAGTGGTGTGACGTCGTCTAATCTTTCCATCAGTATTGCAGTTGCCCCTTCCTTTTCTAGCCTAAGACATTTTTCTGTGCTTTGAATATGCTGACATGAGCGTTGAAGGTTTACCTCCCTGCAATTGAGGGCTATGTTCCTCGAGATGTGGTACACACATTCCATGCTTTTTTAGAGTGTTGTTACATTGTTTGGCGTGATGTCATGACTGCAAAGGATCTCAGGGACTTGCAAGACGTGCTCACACGTTTCCATCAATACTGTGAGATCTTCCGCACAACAGGTGTTCACCCCACCAGCTTCAGCCTCCCCTGACAACACTTGATGGATCATTACTACCACATGATCTGGATGTTTGGATCACCAAACGGCCTCTGTTCCTCCATTACAGAATCAAAACACATTAAGGCAGTAAAGGAACCCTGGCGGCGATCAAGTCGATTCAAGGCTCTTGGGCAAATGCTGCTAACGAACCAGTGTCTCAACAAGCTTGCAGCTGCACGTATCAACTTCTTCACTCACGGTATGCTTGGTGGCACATGCCTTTCAGATGTAGCTGGGACACTTCGTAAGTTTATGTGATTTGCACAATTTAAAAATTAACAGACCTTTATTCAGCATACCCGAATCACGGACAGTCCCCCGATACATCAAATCATAAATGAATTACTGCCAATACAGGTGGTGATGGCAATGATGACGACGATGACGATGACGATGATGGGGTTGTTGGGGGGCCAAAAGTGCTTGCACATGTCAATATGGCCAAAAGGATTCATGCGTATACTGTTTTATATGTTAATTCTAATGTTTCTGACTCCCTATAATGACAGAATGCCGTGTAACTATTGTCAGCCTTGCAGCCGAAATTAAACAACCAAATTTGCGTGAACTCCTTCAGAGGTTTTTATATGACCAGCAGCATCCCGATGGCGCCCACTCCTCCTTCAACATCCCCCTCTCCAACTGCCCCAAACTTTCCAGTGATACCAAGATCCACATCCATAGCTCTGCCACAGCTTACTTTTATGCACCGAGCGATCTTTGCAGGATTGGGGGAATGCATCGTGAGCTCATCCGAGCAACACCTTCATGGTGATGGGGCCCACCACAACATTACTGCGTGTTTCTAAACTCCAACCCTGATCTTGAGGGTATGAGGGGCCTCAATGTTGTCTGCATCCAAGTCCTTTTCTCATTCGAGTTTCACGGGAAACAGTACCCATGTGCCCTGGTTCATTGGTTTTCATGTATTGGTGATGATCCCAATGAGGACACAGGGATGTGGATTGTTCAGCCTGAGTTGGATGATGACCAGCCCATCATCTCTGTCATCCATTTGGACTGCATTGTGTGCACCACCCATCTGATTGGGGTGTATGGAAGTTTACCTATTCTGAGAGATTTAAGCTTCCACGAGTCTCTCGATGTGTTCCTTTCATTCTATGTTAATAAATTTATAGATCATCATGCATTTTCGATAGCATTTTAATGATCAATCATTTACTATGCTGTTTTCTGGAATTAATAAATGAATATTTATGACATCTCTCTTGTCTCATAAGCCAAAACAGCCTCAATTATCTATTTGGAGTTTCATGAACACAAAGTCTGTGTGATCGCATGAGGGATCAGCATATAGTAAAATTTTCAATCATTGAGGTATAAAGCATTTTATTTACCATCTAAGTAAAAGAGCCAATGACTCAGTGGTTATGGTGCCAATCAATTATTTATTGATCATGGGTTTGAATCCTGGTGTGAGCAATCATTTTCCAGCTGCCTAATGATACAACCCTTGTCCTCACTGTCTGACGACTTCTTAATCATCCTGAGGGAACTGTATGTTCTTAAACCTCCTTAAGCTATGCGTTCTCTAAGGATAATTAAGACAAGCTGCCAAGCTTGATTGTCTTAACGGTCTTAACTGAGCGTTTAAGTCATTTAAGATGTGTTAAGCAAAATTACAATTTGATGATGTCAAGCCTTATGCTTGAGTTGAATACACTTCCATGTCCTAAACAAGACAGCTTCCTGAACACTGAATGATCTGCCCTTGGCTTCCTGATCAGAAGCTCTCACCCTGAAACTTTGCTCTCACAAGATGACTCAGTACTGTTGTACTGCTCATCTTACTCAGCTCAGAAACACTTGAACCTCCTAGATAAATGCTACTGTGTGAAACATCACACAGGCATTACACTTAAAGAGGAGTGTGTGCATAAGAGGACTGCAAGCACCAGGGACACTGGGGAGCCTTGCAGGGTGCCAACGTCCAAGTTGAAGGGGGTGGAGATATGGCTGTTGAACTTCAGTTGTACTGTCTGATCTTCCAGGAAGGCATGTGTTCACAAGACTAGCTCATGTACAAAGCCAAGGTCTGTGATGATCTGGGTTAGTCTCTCTCTGTTCATGTTGTCAAAGAAACCCTGGATATTGAAAAGCAGAAGTCCATTATGAAGCCCTGCTACATGCAGAATTTGTATGTCATGCAGCAGAGTGAGGCCTGCATCCAGGGTGGAGGAGGCCATATGGCCATCAAAATGATTGGTAGGGAGCAGGTCATGGTTTATGATCTCCCTGTAAAGGAGGCAGGCAGTCAGCTTTTCTACTAGCTTGCCAAGCACTCAAGGAGTGATATAGGGTGGAAGTTCTTAGCTAGTGAATAGCCTGCATGGTTGGGTTTCAGGACCACACAGACTATTGCCTGTCTCCAGATCATTGGGTGGTGTCCTGCTTGTACACATGCAGAGACAATGTCATAGATTGTATCCACAGCCTCATTCCATGCCCACTCCAGGAGGCACCACATTTGGCCTGATGCACCTAGTGATGAGCAGTTTGAGGTGTCAGCTAGTAGCTCTGCAACCAGCTCTTTGTTGAAAGGGGTAAAGTTCTCATGGGTTGTAAAGGTGGATCATCTGGTAGTCACAGTGGGACAGGTGGTGGCTCAGCTGCAAAGAATCTCTCTGAGAGGATTCAAGATATGTCAGCATGCTCATGAACTAATCCTATCTCTGCATGGAGGGGGGCACTTTACTCATGTGTCTGCCTAGGTGCCAGGTAGCAACCTCCCACAGGCTGGAGTTCACTAAGGTTTGGTTGCCCCACTTCTGTTTCACACTGTGGGCTGCTGCTCTCAGGTGGGCTGTGAGGCATTTGTGTTCCTCCTGAGACTCTGCCATGTGCAGGTTCTCAGTGGCTTGTGTGCAGTCACTGTTTCACCATGGGGCACCCTTTAGGTGGAACAGGTGTCTCAGTTTCATTGTGGTTGCTGTTGCCATTTGTATGGCATCATGAAGCTGGGTAGTGTGTGCTTCTTTGTTAAGGGCTGTTGGTCTGTCAGGTAGTGGTGGGGGTGAGCTAAGGCTTGTTTTAAATGACTGTTTCCAGTCATTGGTCTTCTGCTTGTCTATTACATAGCTGAGGTCCTGGTTCTCCTGAGTTAGCACGGGCATTTGGAGGAGGGAGCCTTGCACTCTGGTGAGGGCATGGTCTAAGTCCAAAGAGCCTGCCTAGTCTAGGGTCCAATTGCTGAAAGTGGACTTGTCTGCTGCCATGTCATTCTACCAAGTCAGGTCAATGGTGGAGTCATGCTCATGTTCTGTACCCTGTCTGGTTATGATGCCTGGCTTATTAGCTAGTGTTAGTAGGTTACCTATTGCCCATTCCTCCAGTTGGTCTGCTCCAGGAGATGGTGTAATATCTGGGGGGGACCAGGAATGTAAGTGTGTATTGAAGTCACCTACCACTAGGGTGGGGACTACTGGGTCAAGGTTAAGTTTGAGTAGCATGTTGAGTGCTGTTTGGTCCCTTATGTCATTGTAGAAGTTTACCACCCTCCAATTCCTGTCATCAAAGGATAAGTCAAGTACTAGGATGCATGGGTGTGAGCAGAGGTCCTGCCTCACAGTGGTAGTGAAGATTGTGGTTGCATTTGCATGCTCCCATGATCACTTGCAGCTGTATGCCATGACCTTAGGGCGGCTGCCTTCCAGGACAGCAGGGTAATGTGCCTCCCATCCAGGAGAGGCAATGCCACCCAGAACATTGACACCTTCTCTCACAGCATTATTTCAAGCAGTTCTGATCCTGTTGAACCAGGGTTCCTGAACTAGAATGATGTGATCTATAGGGGAAGAATGAAGGATGGCATGTGTAGCTGCATTACGTCTGTGCATGTTGACAGACACTATGTTGATTGGTGTGTCAATCATTTAGAGGGTATGGGTGTGGTGCTGGACTGGCTGGGTGTGCTGTGGTGCATCAGTGTATTGGCTGCTTCCGGGACAATTGCAACCAGTTGCAATTGTCAAGAAGCAGGCATGCCCAGGTAGAAGTAGCCATATGGGAGCTGAGGGGCATGCTCACCTTGTAGGAAGTGGTCAACTTCCTGGGCTTCCTCCCATGTTGTCCCTTCAATACCTCATGCCATGGCCATTCTTCGTCTAGCCTCCTCTGTTTGGGCAGAATGGACTTCCTCTAGTTTAAGTGCAGTAGGGAGTGGGTGACCAGTTGCAGCTGCCTGCACTCTGGCCCTGGCCCTTAAGTTGGACTGCATCACTTCTGGGGTTAGGCCTAGGCCCATCAGGTCAGCATGTGAGGGCTGGTTGGTGTGGTGGGTTGCAGGTGGGTTCACCACTTCAGGGCCAGGGTGCAGCACTGGGGGTTGGTCATCTGCAATTAGGTGGGGGTTAGGTACTTCAACTGCCTTTCCCTTACCTTTGTCCCTTGTTTTAGTGTTCAGGCAGGTGCACCTGGTGTGGTAACCCTCCCATGCTAAGCACATGGGGTCTCTAGTGTGATGGCCTACCTTGTTGCAGGAGAGGCACTATGGTTTACAGTCACAGTTGCCCACTGTCTTGTGCAATTTGGCCCTGAACATTCCCTATTGTGGGCATCTGTGAGGTGTCCTTTGCCACATATATAGTATCAGACTGAGTTGGGGGGAGGCAGCATGTCACTGAGGAGGCATTGTGCCCTAGCAAGTGGCACTGGCTGCATTGGATGAACATTGGCTTCTCCACCCACCTTTCTATTGTGACTTATTTTCTGAATAGTGCTTGCTGATTGGTCATCAAGACTTTGGTAATGGATCCATCTAGGTTGGAAAAAGCAAAAGTCAGTGAGGAATAGTGGGTGGAGATGCTCCCAACTGGTTTGACCCAGTGTGGTGGGGTGGAGAAGTAGACTTTGTGTAGGCTGGTCATGGTCTGGACCTCATCCAGGAGGTCTGCAGGGCTGAAGATGTTGATGTCATTGTCAAAGACTGGGGTTCCATGGGCAAGCAGTTTGGTCCACCCTTGGTTGGGGCAGAGTTGGCTGCCTCCTAGAAAGGGGCCAGTGAGAAAGTGCTCAAACTTTTGGATGGTCAAGAAGTTGACTTGGCCTCTCATTGTGAAGACAAAGTTGCCATGGCTGTGGGTTCCCAAGCTCCATTGTCCAGCAATGATGGGGAGTGGTTTAGCTACTGCGTGTGATATGTTAGTCCTTACCTCCCTTACAATGGTGTCTGGTTGTTGCATCCTCATGACATATTCTGCTTGGTTATCCAGTGACCTGTGAGATCTGAGTATGGTGACTTCAGTGAGGGCTGGGGGAGCTGGGCCCAAGGGAGTTGGCCATGTGTTATGGTTGTCCATCTGTTGGGTGGGGGGAGTTGAGGCTGTGACCATTGTGTATAAGCATGGGGTAAGGTTGATCTGTGCTGGGGGTTGGTTAGGTTGTGCCAGTGGCTTACCTCCCTTACTCTGCTTCTGTTTGGTTGGGACTGCTGTCCAGTCAGCATTTTGGGGCATGGGCTTAGTGGGGCCTCAGGGAGTTTGTGTGGTTTCCTTGGCAGGTCTCCTAAGGGTTGGGGTTGGGAGGCTGGGTGCTGTTTCAGTTGGTTTAGCAGGCTAGGGGTTAGTTTTTGGGGTGTGCAGAAATGGCTTTTTGATTGCCTCTAGTTTACTTACAAAGGGCCTCATGGCAGCCTGGATGGCTTCTGTGAGGTCATTTATGTTTGTGTCAGGTAGGTGTGGGTGAGTGGTGTTTACTTCCACAGGGGGTGTGTTTGTGCTTAGTACCAGCTCAAAGCGAGGTTGTGGGCTATTGTTTGGAGTTTTGTGATGTTGGCCTTGCAGGCTTTCTGTAGAAGTTGTCACCACCGGAAGGTTTGACAGCAACAATAGACACACTAAGTCAATGAGCTAGGACTCGAAGTGTCCTAGAAGACTTATAGAATGGAAGTTGACCTGCAAGTCGATGTCGTCCTGGGTTACTGCTTGCTGAGCTCGACTCAGTAGCCACCTGTAAGGAAGTAGAACACTGCTAGTATTGAGACAAGAGACTCAACTTGCCTCTACCAGGCGTAATGAGTCCCCTATTTATAGTACATAGTACTTGAGGGCAGGCCTAGGGCCTGAAGGGGCAGTGCTACCTATTTATACTCGAAACATGAAGGAGAAACAATAGCGACCAATAGCAAAGGTCACTCAAGAAATCACAAGCACGTCGACATGAAACGGGGCACAAACATGAAATGGGGTCACAATAACTCTAGTTGGCCGGTTCCGCAACTTACAGGGGCACGATGGTGTTGA
>WTXH01000407.1:0-19922 GCA_022376555.1 Russula compacta
AGAGTCACCATCTTCGTCGTCATGCTCGAGCTCGGGAACCTCTTCCGATGACACTTCTTCCAATACAGAGTCCAGCTCCGAATCCAGCTCAGAGTCAGACTCAGACTCGACTGGTTCATCCTCCTCTGATGACCTGCCTTCTCATCTTACCCGTCCTCTACCACCGCTCGAACTCCCAAGGAGGTCACCGCAATCAAGGTACGTGACCCTTACACTATTGAGGATTCATCGATATTCATCTGTCAACTGGGTTCATTACCACAGGCCTGTCGCAGTACCACCTGGATGTGGGAAGCCGCAGACCCGTGCACGCAATGAGCGCCGTCGGAAGAAGCGCCTCTCGGAGCGTGAAGGCAATGCTGCCCCTCCTCCGGCTCCGGCAGGCAGCTCAAATGCGATACCCCTTGGCACCGCTAAGTCTGAACACACACCAGAACCTATGATGATGTCTCTGAAGAATAAAAATAAACGGCGGGGGTTCAAGAGCACCTCTGGTATCCCATCCCGCATCACATTCCAAGACAATGAGATCGTTCCAAGTCCACCACCAAGACTGGTAGCTCCCAGCGAGAGGGACAAGCTACCTCCAAGACTATTTGTAACGAGTGTGGAAGTGGAAGCAGATGTACCTAGGGATGATGAACGAGCCTGGGATAGGAAGTGGAAGAAAACACAGAGGGATTCATACGGACAAGAGGAGGATTTGGCTGATGTCGCTCTCGATTATGGCAGACCCCCTGAGGAGGACAGCACCACGGCTGTTTCGGTGCCAGATTACACGGCGCTGGAGAAGGCGTGGGTGAATGCACCACCACTAGTCAAAAAGGATGCACTTGCTATTGGATGTGTCGTCGGGTGGCAGGTATGTCAGATCCACCACGTCTTGACAGCAATTTTCTCAGGTGGTGTAGGACCTTGGCATAAATCCAACTACCCTTACACCAGATGTGATGTTATTTCTTGCACGTGTGGTATCAGATGGCGAAAGTGGTGCAGTTGTTGTAAAGCTTCGTCGTCCTGGGTCAGGTATGGTCTCGTTTGCTTGCGGTGACTTGAAGGACGAGGAAGAGGAAGAGGTGTTTACTTGGGATCAAATTTTAGACATGCATTGGCGGATTGTCTCCAATTAGATTCAATTTATCTGCCAAGCGTTACGGAAAGAGAACCACAGAAGGCAAGCTCAGTGCAGGAATACGTCTCACCGAAGTCGACAAAACAGCTCTGACATACAGACTGGTATCACAACCAGGGGCTGGGGTTAATGCCCGTTCCAACCAAGGCTTACAGCTGTTTTCAGTGAGGATGGCACTCGCACGGATTTTCATCAAATTTCCGAGTAAATGTACCAGGGTCTAAAAATGCACCATTTGGGCATTGGGGCTGCTATTGTTCATTATACATAGTTTAGGTGCTAGAATTGTTGAAACGCAGCGAGACGGGGCAGATAAGATAATGCGAGAGGCAAAATCTCTCTTAGTCTCTCAATGAAAATATGTAGAAAAATTCGGAATTAAATCTTGTAGAGAGTGTGCATTGGCCAGAACAATATTATTCATATAGATAAAAGGAGTGGCATCGCGTGTACAGTATACCAGTCAATATCTATTTACATTTACATTCTTCAACCGATCGCTACATTACAATCGGTCCAAGCGCACCAGCAACCGGGTACGGTTGATCCGGTCGCCTCCGGCTCAACAAGTATTACATCTGATGTTCGATTTTGTTGATAAGCATGAATCGATAAGCAGTCGTGATCCCTTGCCTCTCCTGACGCTTCAGCACGATGGCCCGAGGCAAGAAGCTTGCTCATTCCTCCTCTTCAGCTTCAGAACAGATGGGAAAAGTGACACCACGACTCCATTCGTATTCCCAGGCTTGCGCGTTTCAGGCTTACACCTGATCAAATGAAAGACGACTCTGATGAAGAAGTTGACGCAGACGATGAACTTGAGGATGACCACTCCCCGGGAGGTAATGAGGAGGATCAAGCAAGGGTTGGGGGAGAATTCCCTAAATTCTCCACCGTGGATATTTGCTCCCTGTAAGTACATAGACATCCCCCGCCTTGCTAGTGCTGTGGAACTAGCTGGACGTTAGCGGGAGATGAGTCAAAATAGACCTCACGGCGCACCTCTATCACCTCAAGCTAGGTTCCTTCGTGATGAGCTGGTAGAAGAAGGGTGATGAGGAAACGATATTGCGAGAATGGGTTTATACGGGTGAGCTTGCCCGTTTGGCGCTCGTTTTTGGTTGGCAGTGAGAGTGGGATGCCGTCGTGCTGTGTGACCGCAAGGCTGAAATAGCTTGAGATTCACACATTCCTATAGTTGCGATTTATGCACCGATTTATGCACATATCGAATTTCAACGCAATGCAGTGTCCGGCTATGAGAACTTAGATAATACATAGAAAAAGGCACAATTTGGGGGTGAAGGCCACGGAAATTCCAATTGGAACTTGTACGGTGGGTTGGTTTATCATTCCCAGACGGGAGAGGTACTCGGAGACTTAGACGAGCATTGGGGGGTCTTGCGGTCTTCGTCAGTCCACAACACCGTTTAGAAATTCGGTTAGAAAGCTTGATACTGGACACACAAATAGAAGCTAAGAATGCGAGATGGCCACGCACCTCACGCATGGGCAAAGTAGTTACATCGACATGGCGAGTATTGCGTGTGTTCAGCTGCCGCTGACATCGGGCAGTCTGGGAGGGTTATCCTGCATAGCGAGGGATAGTGATATCGCAAGCTAAGGAACGATAGCGAGGAAGAGATGTTCTAGTAGAGTCAGCCCACGGCAACACTAACCCCAGGTCCCTTTTCTTGACCACCATCCGCCATTATGCATGCCAAGCTATCCCATGTACACCAACACATTCATTCTGCCCCCAGTTGGAAGCCAAGGACATTTTTGCTTGCAAGCCAGCCGAAGTCGTCGACATTGCACTCTTCGATCTACAGGACGCAGGCATCGAGCTGATTGAATGGCGCGCTCTCCTTCAAATGAGAATGAACGTTCCTCGTTGCGTAAATGTATATCTCTACTTTTTTGATTTCCTACTTTCCTACTGCTCACTTCGTTGTTTCCCCGTGGTCGGAGCTTTTCCTATCTTGTACGAGACGACGATCTGGAACGTGCATCAGCTATCCTATTAGAGATTGGACTGCCGATAACCCCTCCCACAAAACTTTACTTGAGTACTGAAGGAGATTTTCGAGCTAAGGGGCATTATCACAGGATAACTCACGCAACATCAGTAGCGTCTGTTCAACATTTAACACTATATCCCCTCTCATTTTCGACTCTCTCTCGCTCGGAAATGGAAGAAAAACCACCTTACCATATCACTCCCTCTAGCTGTCAGTCGATTCTCGTTCCTTCGCCACCTGCAGTATATGCGTCTATTCTGCGGATGATGCTTCAGTATCCTCGATTTTGTGGTACAATGTACACACTCCAATCAGATCTCTCCGAACTCATTGCGTACCACCTTCTTGGCTTGGAAGGTTATGTTGATCCCTCTGTTGAGACGGAACGTCTGCGCGGCTATGCCCGGACTGGACAGTCTCATGCTCAGGGGTTCGGTAGAACCGGGCCGGACATTACAAGGGGCACTTAATGCTCCAGGACAATTACGGACTTAGTGAGCACATGTCGGCACATGGACTGCATGGACACCTACGTACGTACGATACCCTAGAACAATGTGATTACGCCCTTATGGCCGATCTAAGAACTCTCTTTTGTTATCTGGCTCGATTACTGTATGATCGAACTGTTTCAGATTGACACTTTACCTACTGTCTTTACGATCATGTAGTTACAATCACATACGGACCTTTTAGTACGGTTCTACGCTTACGCGTACCCCTTCTGAGGGCTCAGGGTATGTGCGGACTCTTCGGACTCGTCCATATGTAGAATATTGTAATTATGCGATATAGTGGACGCCTGTACTCACCCCTTAAGGGCTTATGGACATATGTAGACCATGGGGACTATAAATACACCCTTGGGAGTGAGCAAGACGTCTCATCTCCTACAGAGTTCTTTCTCTGTGTGAACCACCCTCTTCAGCTGCACTTCATCACCCTCTGACGACGAGGAATGGGCGTCACGTGAAATGGACCAAAGACTGGCCGATGCAGTGCGTCGGGTCCGTACATGGGGTGTGGGTGGACTATGGTGTGAAGATGGGAAATGGATAGAAGATGCTCTCGCAACCGTAGTTGGCGGGACGGCTAAAATACAAGACCTTCCTTGTAAAACATAACTTTTCTATCAGAAATAGCTCAGATATGCGCCTCACGCCAAGGGTTATTAACGTTCAACGTCCAACTCTGGCAAATCAGGTTAGATCGAGTTATAACTCGACTCGATGTTAACTCGACCCTGCGGCAACACACACCCGCTACTATGTTGAAAGCGGCCAGCTGACATGTAATCAGGTTTGTGGATCGTTCCTTGCCTTCTTCCCGTTTGTGCACGGACCTTTAGAAGTCGAAGCATAGATTTCACTCACTTATAAGCGTCGCTTTTATTTCGTTGGTATCTCAGCCTTTTCGCTTTGTAAAGTTTTCCCCCCTTTTTCTTTCTAACTATGGGCTCACCAATTCCCTTGGACTAAGGTTCACGTAGTCTAAGACCCTCAATTTGACAGTTCACCGGCCACCGGTAGTCAGGTCTTTCTCTATGCCAGCTAAGCAAATATCCGTATCTACATCCCGCACCGAGCAAACAACGGCTGCCATGACCCCCTCGGGGATCTTGACTGAACTTAACCTCCCGCATGCATATATTGGCGGCTTCGCGTGGGCTTCGCGTGGGCTCTGCTTGGAAGTGATCGGCGAACACAGATAGGTTTCGTCGTTTATTCGTATCTTTTGGGCACTCATTCTATGTGCACGATATTGACGTGCTGCTCCAAGTCGAGGACTCCAAGGATGTCCTTATTCTGCGCAAGAAATTGTCCGAATTAAATAAACACTTTGTATCAGCTGGGTTGAAGTTATACTATGTCAAGGTGGGCTGCTTTTTGGCACTTGCAAAATAACTCTAACCGAGATGGGTGATAGGAACTCAGAGAGAACGTAAGCGAAGAAGATCTCGTCTACGAGGGCACAAATAATGTACTAATTGAAACGTTGCAGACTGGGAAACTGGGTTTACCTA
Source organism: Russula compacta (assembly GCA_022376555.1). Lineage (NCBI taxonomy): Eukaryota > Fungi > Basidiomycota > Agaricomycetes > Russulales > Russulaceae > Russula > Russula compacta. Next base: position 5,177 of record WTXH01000407.1, read on the forward strand.
GGGTTGCGGGGCCTCTTTACCCAATCAAGGTTGAGAATGAAAGTATGTGCCTTATCGGATATATTAAACCTCTGGCATCTCAACTATATTACGATCACAGTCACTTACATACTGGATCCGGGGGTCCTCATTCTAATGAAAATGAAGAGATGGTACATTCATATCAATTCCACACAACCAGCGACGATGGGGAAAAATCTCAGCGACGCGCAGGACTTGACGTACTTCATTCAATGGATGGCAGAGAGGGACTTGCAGATAGGCTTTCGGCTTACCAGGGAAAAACTAGGGATGATTTGCTCGAGTACGTACGCAAATTCCACGAGAGGATATCTAGTCAAGACGAAGGCTTGTGGAAGGCACTAAAGAAGGTGATGAAGCCCGAGGACTGGAATTCACTGCACACACCTCCACAGTAAGTGCCTGCGCCACCCCTTCCTTCCACCCAGTCGTCTGCCCAGCGACGCCAAGGCGGTGGATAACGGGACGGGCGTTGTGAACCACCTGTGTATGATGTGAATGGCTGGGAGGTAGGGCGGAGGCATGCGTTGGAGTCATTGGGCGGTTGAATGGGAATTGTCAGCATTGCGTTGGGAAACCGATACTTTCATTTTGTAACGTTTACGGTTAAGACAAATGGTTGACTTGATCAGGTCCAAACCATTTATCATGCGATGCGACAACCTCTGAAAACCTCTGACAAGGAACGAGCCATTCATTTGCCAATCGTTTTTCTTTTTTGCAATCGAACCCAAAAGCGAGTTTCTATATATTCAACTTCCTTCACTACGCTTGGCCAGACATGAGGCCTTGGACATGGTACAGATAGTTGGGATAGGCTGCGTCGGATGGAAGGACTTGGAACTACCTGGGTATGCTGTTGTTGGTGTGCTAGGAACGGTTGGATAGAAAACGATACAGGTGAACACGAAAGCTTATATATCCACGAAAGAGCCATCGTTCCAGAAGATCTCAAAGACCCAAATTTATCCATCTTTACATAAGGTAGGGGCCACCAATATGGTTGAGATAACTTGGAGATAACTTCGAGGTGAGAGAACTGTCCAGGTCCACAGAGCTATTGAAAGCATTCGCGTCCCTGTGTTTAACAAATTCTTCAAGCCCTTAAAAGATCTAGTTAAATTGGATCCATGGAGGGAGTGCTGACGCAAACTCGATAGGGCTTGCGCGTGTCTTATAAAGCCGTGATATAAACAGGTATAGTCGGGGTATAGTATTTCCTTGCCTTTCCACGGCGTCGAGGCTTGAACATCTCTAAAAAGTGGCGCGGACCAAATCGCCCTTAATTGCCGACCTAAGGACATAGAAAGAAACATATCAGTGGTCGAAAAAGAAGAAGAAGTCGGAGGAATAGAAGTATGGGCCCGCAACGGGCACCCATCTTTGTACTCTTGCGTATATTTACTGCATCCTTGACCCACTGCATGAGCATTTGCAAACAACGTATGGACGTGTCGTACGACGACACACAGCGATTCGATTCCACTTCACATATGCCCTCGCAAACACCACCTATCCTTTCATGTCTACCACCATGCAACCAGCGCGACCCAGCGCGACCCATTATCATTGTGACTGGTGCAAACAAGTACGTGAGATCCCTCATCACTATGCATTACTACTCGAATAACGCAACCCCGCGGGGCTTCGGCACTTGTCGCTGTCTCCTCTACAGCTTTGTACAAACCAGCCAAATACGATGCGCGTCCGCTTTTTCCACGTTCGGGCTCGGCGAGCCTGGGCTTGATCCTCATCATGGCCTGTCGGAGTCGGCAGCGGGCGGAAGCCGCGCGCCAACAACTGCTTGAGCTGTTTGAGGATAACGTGGCAGGATTGAGAGGGACTGCCAGTGGTGCCGAGCGCGTGGCAGCCTTCCGTGCCAACCTCGTCTCGCGATTCATACGCTCGACCTAGCTTCCGTGCTCTGGCTTCGTGCAGAGCACACTTGGGTTTGCGGACGAGGTCGCGCGCACGTGAGTCCTTTCAACTTTGTCCTTCCTGGCACTCGCGAATGGATGCAGTGCTGGTGCTGGTGCTGGTGCTGACGTTCGCGCGAACAACGTAGGTACCCATATGTATCCCACATTGTTTGCAATGCAGGCGTTGCGCCGTTCCTGAACATCTCGTGGCGCTCCTCTTCCGGCAGGTCTGGAAGAACGCCCTCGACTCAACTGTTCGAGTTGGTGACGAACCCGAGCTTCCATATCCAGCGGACGGGAACGACGGACTCGGGTGGGCCTGGCAGTGCAATAGTATTCGGGCATTACATTCTCGTGCGTCTCCGTATCTCTGCCGGGTTACAGACTTGACACCCGTGGTATGTGGTACATATTAGTGCCGAGCATCGGAGGCGAAGCCTGTCGCGTCGGAGACTGGCTCTGGCCGGGTGTTGTGGATGTCCTCGCATGCGGCACACACTGGTGCATATGATCCAGACGAATGGCAGCTAGTGGATAGTTCAGCATCATATGAGGGCACCAAATTCCAGATGGACTCGATTAGTACTGAGCTCTCGCGCCGCGCGGGACTGTCTGCGCCAATTCAACACTTCACGGTGCACCCTGGCGTGGTGAACTCGTCGATAGACGCCGCGCTTGTCGGCGGGTTTCCTGTCCAGAATCAAGGTTATCGTGTTTTATCTTGTACGTGTTGTTCCCTTGTGAAAGGTATTGAGACTCTCGGAGGTGACTGGGATCTGATGATTGATCAATTGAGAACTCGTCATCAAGTAGATTGCGATGTCGATGTGTATGTGCAGGGAGATCGTGCTCTCATCACGAGCATGAACTAGTATGTCTACTACTAGTACAAAATATCAGTATCTATTTTACATGTTGGACGCCTTCATCAAAGTCAAGCTAAATATGTCATTAGTGACCTTGGATATAATGTAGCACAATGGCTCGCTCGCGTCCGAGGTCAATGGGAATGACCCAAGGATGCTACAAAAAGGTGAATACGGCCAGTTTTATGGGCTACGATGCCCAGAAGATGCTGAACTATCAACTTCTGATGAGGGAACTGACGACCACGGTGAGACAGCGTCGTCGAGCAGAATACCTGAGATACGGTTAACGATAGACTCAGGGTATTGTCTAGTATTCGTGAATGAGCATCAACCAGAAACCAGAAAGGAGTGCGTACCGTTCCTGGACCCGCTTAATAAGAGATATTGCATGATCGCGATTACCATTACCAAGTTCTGCGCGAACCATTGCTTCCCATGTTGATGGCTAGGGAGTATATTAGTGTGAGTGGTAATTTATACCTATAGAACCTTACTTCACGATATACGAACTCATCAGGTGAGATGCGCCGCGCCACGGATGTATCGTGTGGCGCATGATTATGCGGTGCAGCGACACCAACTGGGGGGTTTGCCAAGGATTCGAACACCATCCGCGCCTGCTCGATATCTCCCGCAGCAGCATAGCCCCTAATAAGTAGGTTGGCAATGTAAGCCGTCATGTGCACGCGAGATCGCTGGAGGCGCTCGAGGTATGTGGGTATGAGATCAGTGCGGCGCCGAGTAACGAGCACGTTGATAAGAGCCTCGAACGCAACAGCGTCCGGAAGCTGCGCCCCACTTGCCAGAGTGCTCGGATGCTTCTCAATTGAGTCGAACACCGCAATTGCCTTGTCAAGGTCTCTGCTAGCGCAACCATGGGCATTGATGAGCGCCGCCCAGTGAGAGCCCTGCAGAGTTACGCTTTTGTCTTTGACGAGCTGAGCAAAGGTCTTCTCCATGGCCTTGATGTCAATGGGTCAATTGTGCCATAACAATCAAGGAGAAGCTGGATCAACCCAAGAGTCAGAGCGTTTACGCTAGGATGAAGGACGATCGTGCCTTGTATGAATGTGCGGTTGGCTTGATACCAGCGCTAATCATGCGGTTGTAATAGTGTAGGAATCGGGCGCGATTAGGCTTGGTCTGAACGTAGAATTGCATCATGGTATTATAGGGGGAACGCGGGGACGGAAGTTACGTTGGCCAGTCATTTCCTCGAACAGTGTTTCGGCTGAGGTGCTGTCGCCGACACGACAACAGGCGGCGATGACTGCTCCATATGTGATTGAGGAAGGGATGATACCGGACTTCTTCATGTTGTAGAAAAGTTCCAGAGCATAATCCGCCTTGCGTGCTTTGGCGAGCTTCGAGATTGTAGTGTTGTAAAGGAAAATGTTGGGCCGCACGCCGCGGGCCTGCGACTCGTGGAAGTATTCAAGTGCCCTCGCTGTGTCGTCCGTCGTGTCTTTAACGCACTGAATAAGTGCGCCATACGCGTCTGCGGTCGGCGTCATACCCTGTTGAAGTAGGCGTAGGCGATGGGCATCCGCTGACAAGCCATCACCAGCATGGCCTCTCGCAATGATCATGGAGTTCTCAACAGTGGCCCAGCCATCCAACAGGACACTCTTCCCCGCATGCAGCAGCGAGATAACGTTCTGTGCAACGCCATACAGATAGTCGACTTTGTCCATCTCGCCAGCGCGTCCGAGACCTTCATGAGGCGTCCAACAACTTCTGGAGTTGGGAAAATGCCCATCGCTGCGCCACCCTCGAATCTTTTAAAAGCCGCGACGGCTGCATCGTCCTTTCCGCGGCGCATATTCAGCTCGTCGATGTAACGACTTTGGTAGTCATCGATCCTCATCGTCCCGACGTCTATTGGGGATGCGTTCGGAATAGGTTGAGGTAAAGGTAGATCCGCTGGTTGGACGTAAGCGAAGGTCTCGGGGGTGGCAAGTAGGGCAGAGAAGCGTGGGCCAAGGTTTTCCATGAGTGCCGTGGCCTCTACAATACCCTTGTGGTCGATGACAGGACGAAGGAGGTTGTGCATGACTGCCTCTGAAATGTGTTCAGGTTCGGCACCAAAGCGGGCCATATCGGTGAGAAGAGAAAGGGCCTGGGAGACACCACCGTCCTCGGTCGTGGCCCCCCATACGTGCTGATTGAGAACGCCAACGCTTCCCAGTGTTGAGTAGTAAGTTCCGTGAGTTGTTCCTGGCGCTCTTGTGCAAGTGCATATGCACTTAAGAGCGACTGCGCAAGTCGTTGGGTAACATGGATTCCACGAGTCACCCAGATTTTCACGATACGTAACACGGAGAGGAGGGGAACAGGGCGGGCAACGTCTTTTTCGAAGAGTACCATATCCGATACCAAGCGAATGAGTTCGGGATTGTGTCCGTGTACGGCATCATGAGGTCCCCGTACAGGCCAGGTCGCCCCGTCTGCACGAAACGCTGCGAGCTGTTCGATGAGATCGATGGCTTTCTCCACGCTACCGTATCTCGCATACATGCCGATGAGCTCCTGGGTAGCCTCGGTTCCATGCACATCTGCAAGGACAGAGCTCCAATTCTCACGTGGACCAAGCGCGGAGAGCGCTTGATCTAGAAAAGTAATGGCCTGTTCTGCGCTGACTTCGTGTGCTTGTAGATATCGGATGTTGGCAAAGTATGCGATACGGCGCATGAAGTTTGGCATCTGGCCAGAGCTACCCAAGCGAGCGGCATAGCGAGCATACAGGCGGTTGACGTCGTCGACACGATCCAGTTCGCAGAGTTGGTTGAGGACATCTCGCCAAAAGGCATCGCTTGGCTGCGGCGGTTCTAGCGTTGGTGCCCATTCATCTTCGGTACGATTTCCTTGGTCGACCAGTCGTTCGAACCACGAAATAGCGCTGGAGGGGTCACCCATCAAGCAGAAGCTGCGCACGATGATGGCGTAGGTAGACATTGCTGGTGCGGGGATATCTTTGGGGCCAAACTCTACTCCGGCTTTTGTGTCGAGCATTTCACCGAGCAGGTCTAGTGCTACACCAGGGTTGGCTGCACGCAGGTATACATTGATCATGCTGTTCCAAACACGAATGTGCCCCGCCCGTGCAGACACCACGTTCGCCTTGTCCCATGCAACATTGCCTTGCCTACAAACTTTGCGGAATTCATCGAATACGACACGTGCGCCCTCAACGTCATTGACTGACGTGTATACGTCGATAAGACGGGCGTAGACAGAGGCGTTGGGTTTGGGAAGACCACGCTTCTCAAGATGTGTGAACACGCGAATGGCTTCCTTGACGTTTTGATGGCGCACACACGACTCGAGGAGAGCTAGATACAGTGACACTGGGAGAGTGTAGGAGCGCTGTGCCGAGGCGGCGGTGAAGAGTCGCAACGCAGAAGGGAAATTCTGTTCTCCACGGAGGGCCTCGATGCGTCGCTGGCCGACGAAGTTCTCGGCATGGTCAGAAAGAAACAATATATGGCGCTTCTCAATACGCTTGGAGATGGCCTCGACGAGCCGGTAGACTTCTTCATCACGCGCGGTAAGCACATTGATGAGTGTCGTGTAGGTACGAGTATTGGGCGAGATAGATCGCGTAACCATGTCATTGTAGGTCTGCAGAATCTCCGTTGGTTGTTCATTGTGCTCGCGAAGGGCGACGAGCTTGTCAAGAATGTCGTTCCACTCATCGACAGTGGACTCATAATCGGGTTGTCGTAGCTTCAGAAGCTCTGCGCGTACCTCGAAAGGATCCAGAGGCCGTGAAACCGTGGATGCCTGTGTAGCAGGTCGTGGGCGTGAGGCGTGAGCTTTTGGAGGAATGTCTGGAGCGAGAACTGATTGCGGTTGGGCTGGGTCCGTCGGATCGATAGTTGTCGTGGGCGTGGGGCGAGATGGTGGCGAAACATCATCGGAAGCACCGGAGACGGAAACTGTGGAAGTTGTCGAGTTGCGACGGACAGGACGCGACACAAGTTCCACATCCTCCAAGAGGCGTTGGGGACGGTGCGAACCCGCGAAAGCGTGATGAAGACGAGCATGTTGTTGGACGGCCTCCAAAACGCCGAAGCTTTTCGCGCGTTCAGCAGTCGCAATGGCATCAGACCCGATCGAGAAACTTTGGCTACGACTGCGCTGTTTCCTCGCGACGCGGGTCGACTTTGTAACAGCTTGGGGAAGAGAGTGTTGAGGCTCGTCGGTGTCATCCGAGTAGGTAATACCCGTGTCTGTGGAAAAAGTATTTGCTTGGGCCACAGCACGGTTCGGTTGCTGAATGTGAGTATTAGAGACTGAACCCGGAAAGGTGCGGAGAAAAAGATGACTCACCGTGTAACCCGAGTAATACCTACTACCAGGATGGAATTTAGCCCCTCCACCAGCACCAGCATGTCCATTACTTGAGGACCCAGTACTGTTATTCCAGGAGGCTAAACTGGTTGTCGAAGATGGGGTCGTGCCAGTTTGAAAACCTAGGACATTGCGGATGGTGTGACCGGCTTGATTATGTGCCGCAGCAACGGCGCGACCCGTATGGTGAAAAATATGATTAGCTACCTGTGGTAGCATACTCAAGTGGGCTGGCCAGAGACAGCCTAAAAGAAGGGGATGACGAAGGGACAGCGGCCCTGTCTGCGCTGGCCGAGATGGTAGTGGGATGAGAATGCAGTGCAGTTGCCGTTTCGCCGTTCGGACGCGTCGACTGGTGATAACCCCGAATTTTTTTGGGTCCGGTCTTCCCCATTTGGATGATTAATTAATTATATATATATTTAGTCTAATCGAGCCTGGCCTCCTTCCCGCCCTTGTAACCAGACGCGTAATTCTCCTCGGAGAAAAAGAGCCGCATAATCACCCAGAACACGGCCAAAACACCCACCCCGAAGAAACCCAGCGTAGTCCATGGATGATCCTTCACCATCTTCTCAGTAGCAAGCAACTTGTTGTTAATGTACTAGACCCATGTGAGGAACCGATTCTCGTGCGAAGCTTGGTGGGAACTTACTCGGGCAAGACGTTCTATGGTATTTTCAGAGTATCGCACACGCAAAGCGCCGTTCATCGCGTCGCCCAACGCCGGGAATATGCTTTCTTGGTCAAGCGTCAAGCGATTGCCGATCCTAGTTGTATCAAAATAGACCAATCTCTGCAACACAGATATTAGCAACTCAGCAGAATGCATGGTGTAGACACATAGACAAAGCATACCGAATGGTCCACAAGGACGACCTGTGCTGGAGCCTTTATACCATACATACTCTTGAGCCAGCTCGTCCATCGTTCTTGATCCATCCAAACAAATACGACCTGCCGCGCTCCATGCGCTGGTGCATACTGAGCGGCACCAGTCCTACGCCATTGGGCTGCGAGCCCACGAATGGCTTCGACGATCCGATCGCGCTCTACACCAGAGGGGGTAACAGAAACAAGAAGGACAAGGGGCTTGCTCTCTGCTTTCATCACCTCCTGGAACGACCCCTCACTAAGTTCCATGGCTAACGCCAAGCGATGAGTTTGTAACCATGTCGTAAGCTCGCCTACACTTGTCTGCGCGCTAAATAGAAGCCGAGCTGCAGCACTAGTGTCGCCATCTTTCAACGCGATCAGAGAGAAGTCGGAGGTAACGGGGAGAGAAAAGTGCGTAAAGAGTTCGGGGGCACTAGAAATGTATAAAGGAGGTGATCCTAACAATGGACGCGCGGCTTGTGCAAGACTTGGCTGTCAACGTGTGAGCAAGTGGCACAGCAGCCAAAGTAATATAAATAGGCTCACAGGAAGTGAGACACCGGGTGCATGCAAGGCGATATACAGTGCGGGATTATCTTTCACAACTTGGTTAAAATCTGCATATCCTAACTCCAGAAAAACTCTATTGTCTTGATCAGTACTATTCTTGTAAACCCATTTTAGGTGATACTCAGAGACTCACGGCTTAACTGCCCTCTCAGCCCAGTCCTTGAGTGCTTCAAGTTTGCGACTCCCTGAATACTCCGTCTTCTTTCCAGATGCAGGGTAGAAAAACAACATTGGGAAGCCAGTCACCCCTTCCGAAGAGCAGAGCGACTTGTAATCTTCGCAATTTACCTCCGCTACTGTAACGCTACGTTGAAGCTCTTTTGCGAGTTTTTGCCATATTGGTGCCAACTTTTTGCAATGTCCACACCTACCCAGATACGTAGGCTCGTTAACACCCACTTGAAACTTTAAAGAGCAAACGGAAGACGCACCATGGTGCAAAAAACTTTACAAAGACATCGCCACCCGCGACAACGCTGGTAAACGTCTCAGGGGTAAGTGCAAGTACCTCTCCGTGAGTGTTCCGCTCGCTTTTTGATGTTTGCGTTTGTAGCTCAAGCTCAGGTGGAGATGGAGGTGGAGGTGGAGGTGGCGCGCTAGGGGAGGGCTCAGACACTCCTGTATGCTCATTGATGAAGTCCACAATATGCTCGTGGCTGCGCACACCCGTGAACGTGACTTGAAACGCGCCATCATGATATAGGTTCATCTGGGGGTAACCACTGACACCATTTTCAGTGCACAGGTCTGTGGGCATTTCAGACAAGGGACAAAACCTCTTAGAAACAGGATTGGACGTACCACCATTGACAATGCAGTCCACTTGCGCAAGGTTAATGGGTGACCCTGCATAATTGTCTACAAGCTCGTCCCATGTGGGTGCGAATGCCTTGCAGTGGTGGCAAAAAGGAGAGAAGTGCTCAACGAACCTAGGCCCTCCCTCATGAGCCCAAAGATGGTTCGCACGTCACAGCACTCACCAGTAACCCTTCGCAATCGTCTTGCTAAAACCGTCGGGAGTAAGTAGTTTGTGTTCCGCGCTCTTCACCGGGAGCGCAAACGCAAGAGAGGCGATAAGTAACGAGATGGAAAAGGGTCGCATATAGTCTAGTAGTACTGTACAAAAAGCCAATGAAGGAGGGCGGTGACGAGACGATTTAGTAAGCGACATCTCGAGAGATCGTGGGAAGATTGGCCACATGGAAAGTTTCGTTTATCCACATTTCTCGTCGACGGTCCACGTCGCGCTTTTCAAAAGCATAACAAATGCGACGGAACTGAGGGCGCGCATCGTACGTGCGAGTACATTGGAAGGCATAGAGGGAGAAGTGGAGCGTGAGGATGTCAACTTTGCCTTCATCAATGCCCGGCTGGTGTGTTACAAAAAACGTTCGCCCTCAGACAATTGTGATTGAGAGTTGCTGGCATGCAGGTGACTAGCGTCTTACACATTCAGACGGCTATCACCCAGGCTCTTCTGGCCGCAGCACAAAATACTCTGAGGACTAAGACCGTGCACTCAGAAGTCATATGGGCACTGAACCCGAGCAATAACGTGAGCCAACTCACGAAATCCTCTCTTGATCCGATCGAAAGGTCACGTTACTCTCCTTAGATTACCGAAGCTTTCCGTCGCTATGGCATTTCTGAAGATACCACCGCGCTCCTTGTTATCCGAATCAATCCTCTCGAATTTTCCGACGTCAAGAGCAGAATGAGTGCCGTGGTTGAAGGCACTCATGCGCCTATCTCAGAACTTGCAGGTTTGACAGATTGGGTTGCCGTGAAAAAGGTGGGCAGATCTATTTGAATCTCTGAACCGCGCTCAATCTACGCGCTGGCAGTATAACAAATTAAATGGGGAGCTCATCATCAGGGAAACGCAGAATGACCCGGCTCGTGAACATTACTTGATTGATAACATTGTTGTGAGCCTCGTAGCAATGAAGACTGTTGCCACCTAACCCGGACCAGAGTCTGAGGAACTGAAACTATATCCTCAAAGTTCTGCCCGGTCATACCTCTGGGAATGTAAATGCTCCGACCGTAGCGAGCACTCTCGCATTGCTCAATTGTCAACGCTCGGTCCAAGATCCATTGCATGCACACTCATTGTAAAAGTTGGTAGGCACTCCGTGACCCAACGCAACGGTTAACGTCATAATTCATCCTTCCAAGACCATGTCTCGTCCCCCATGGGCAAGCACAAAGCAGGCGTTGTCCCCGAGAATAGGTACTCACACTTCTCCAGTTCAGTTACCGTTATCAAAGCATTCTCCGTCCCACAAGTCAAATCAAGCTGTGAGCGTTATTAGGACTTGCAGTAGACGAGGCATCGGAGCTACGCTACCTTCACACTGCGCTGTGGACCATTCCAGCATTTTGTGCCGTGGCTATACACTTGTGTAGAGTAATACTCTCTAGACCCCACCGTAACATCAGGAGAGGGATTCCACGATGCAAATTTCCTATTCCCACAAATGAGTCACGCTTGCGTGCACCAGATTCAAACTGAAATTCCGTACCCGAGACTGAACGGTGATCCCCCATGATTTGGCCTTTGTCTCGCCTCTTCGAATAGGCACACCTCATATATGTAGCTAGAAACCCGATGAGATGAGGACGTTTATTTTGTTAGACTAAACTCACTCTCCAGTGTCTTTCGTTAGGCATGTGTTATGAAGCTTCTTCCACTCACCCTCTGCACCGTATCCGGTAGGGTCGAAAAGAGCTGCCAACTCTTCCCTAACCTCCTGTACATGTTTCCGGGAAAGACTGAGGCTGCGTTCAGCGTTGCTGAGTTCTCCCGCGCCCTAGTAGCCTCTAACATGCCCTAATTCAGTACAGGCATACAACTAACAACGACTAGACCGACCCGAGGCGGCAGTGGAGGAGCCCTTGACAATGCCAAAGGTTTGTAACCACGATATGAGGGTATCGCGAAGAACATCATACTGTGGAACCAAAAAATCAGGGAGGTAGGCCTTGATGTCATGTGCTATAGGTTGGAATTAGTTGTTTTCAAGTCACAGAGTGTTTCTGTCAGGTGCTCACAAGGGGACACAGAAGCGGGATCATCAACATATGAGTCATGCTCTATGAGTAGCGAGGCGTGGTCGACGCCGAGCAGCCCATCAAGTTGTTGTTCGAGTTGTTGCACAGACCACTCGCCCTCCTCTAGCTCTTCCTTGACCTTATCGATAGGAGGCGTTGCTTCCTCTTCCTCGTCACTCCCTTCTTCACGTTCAGCCTCACCAATGTGTGGCAGGCCCGCGAAGTATTCCCAACCACGCACGGCTTCGAGGACAGCCATATCCTGATAATTCGGGTTGTAGTTGTGACGAAGGGTGTCAAGAATGTCACTCAGTTGCTTTTCGCGATCCAGGTGTCTTTTGTGCTCTCGCTTAAGAGACTTGAGCGCATTGTGATGTGTAGTAAGAGAGGCATACAACGCTGTGGCATGTGTCACGGGTATCGCAAGGACATGAAACCATGGAACATACGCGACTTCTTCTTGTGTTCGAGAGCCTCAGCAGAAAGTACTTCCGTTCGTTCCACGAGATCTGTAACGAGTGAGAAAATACCAAAGATCGATGGGGGCAAGCACACCATTAAGACGAGCAACCTCTTTCTCACGCATCACAATCTCTTTCTTAGATTTTTCAATCTCGGCTTCTAACCGATTTTTCTCATTCAGTGCGAAGACAATATATGTCGAACGGATTTTTGAGCCCTGGAAAGAAAGTTAAACCAGAACCTAGAACACGAATTCCATGACAATGCTTACAGTCTTCCGTAGCTTTCGTGCAGCCTCTTGCTTTTGGCGATGGTGTTCACCGGCTGCCGCGCACGTATTCGCGCATACCCCAGCGGGCTCATCGGACCCGTCACAACAAGCGGGCTCTAAAGTTATGGACGCGTCAACAGACAAAAGATACCGAGGGAAAAGAACCTACCACACAGCCCGTCATTTACGCGTGAACTCGGGATGCTTGTACCGATATGACCCTCATTCACGCAGTAGAAGGTATTGTTCGGACACGCACTCGTTCCTGGTTCAGATTGTAAGGCTCCAGAAAAACCACGGCGAAGTAGGATGCACCTGGCTCGTCACTACCATCTAGACAGTCACAATAATCGTCATTTACGGCTGTCCATGGATGGTCTTGACACCATCTAGACAAGTCCATGCTGTTCCTTTGGGCTCGTATTTAGAAAGCAACGAAGGGTGAACTCCGCGGGTCTGTGGGACCCTTGCAGCTATAACGAGAGTCGTAGTCAAGGAGAGAAAGAACAGTAAGGGTACATGAAAGAGAAATGAGTTTGTAGCGCGATGGGGCTGAGCTTGGCTGAAACCCGCTTGAGGTGGACGCGCTTAGGGTGTTGACTGCTATTTGTTGCTACGACTACGGCTTGCTCACCTCCATCATGATGAGCTGTCTATTCTCCCATTCGATATTGATACCACGGCAAAACTGATCATTTAGCATATATCCTCGTAATTTCTTCTGTGCATGTGCAACCACATTTTTTGTCAGCTGGTATTTTTATTTATTTGTTTCACCCTTTGCACACCCTCCTAAATTAACTGTTTAGCTGCAAATTGTACTTTGTGTCTCAACTCTCTTCGGCGTATGCAGCTGCTGTCAGACTAATGGGTCCAAGGTTACCCCATTTATTCAGTCCCTCATACTTGCTTTCCCCTCTTAGGGCAATGCAATATTTCTGCGTTATGTCGGATTAGCTGGTGCTCAGTTCTTTTCTGACTACATTTGCAATATTGACAAGAGCCCGTCGCACTGCTTGCTATCCAGTAGGGCGCGTCGGTTGGTCAAGTCTCGTGCTCTTGTTCTGATGTAACTTAGACGAACAGATTTATTGAATACTTTTGTCACACACCAGGTCCCTTCTTCCCAATTCAAAGCCGCACGGTTGAAGCAAGCTGTAAATCCCTCCCTCCATCGATCGTTGCATTGACAAATGCTGCACGCTCTTCATTCCAAAACACCCAGCACGCGGGGGCTATGAGGGACCAACAGGCATCGTTCGGTTCTGAGGGTCCAGCGCGGTATCTATTGCAATTTTGCAGGCCCGTGGTTACCAGCACGGGTGGTACGGGCCAAGAAACTTTGTTGGCTGCACTTGAAGCGTCGCCCTTTATCGCAATGCTTTCGGCTTCGGTTTGGCCTTGTGAGCAGCGTTGATCTGCATGGCATTGTCGTCGCGCGGGCAGGCGATCACGTAGCGATCCTACTTTCGTATTCTGTCTGCCGCGACGCTAGGTTAATCCGGGACTTTTTGTTGAGCTGCTATTACTCCAGGGCGCCATGGATGGCCTAGTTTCTCAGCCAGTTTGGTATTGCCTCTGTGCTGCGCTGGGCCACTGTTAAAATGGTTCAGGGGATCCGAAATCTACACTTGCGTCTGCTAATCAAGGTGAGAGTTCTTGCGCAAAAAGACGAAGGGTGCTGGGGTCATTTATGTCCGTCCCTTTAACCCAAGGTTTAAGGTCTCGGAACGTGGCGATGTAATCGTTCACGCGTCCCGGTCATCGAAGGCAGTGACCGCCATTGTAGTCACTTCTTTGGTGCAACCAATTATTGTGCCGTTTTACTCCCAAAGGGATAGACAAAGATAGGGTGATAGACCCAAAGGTTTTCTTGGGCCTTTTCAATGCCTTTTCGCCAAACGGGGTTTCGGTCTTCCAACCCTGTACGAGGGGACCTTCCATCAGTGATATGTATGCTGTGCGCTTCGCGGGTTCGTTGCGATCTTCGAGTTGCTGATGAGCATTATCTTTGAAACTGCAACAACAACAGCGTCTGTTCCCAATCACCGTGGGCGTGGCTTCCAAGCGCGAGTTTTCTTTCACTTGCTTCTAAACGTCATTTCATTCGCGGGCGTCGCATCTTCCCAATCCACTGATCGGCGCGGTGGCTTAAGATTAAGAGATGTGGATAGGTGTTTGGGAACATTGGCACATCTTTTTCATCCGGTGCTCTGGCCGAAGTTATCTGCGTGTTGCCAGATGCTTGCAGCGCATCCATATCAACGCCGAGGCCGTTACGGGCTACTCGGTGTACCTCTGTTGCAGGTGTCGGAAATGTGAATGTGGCGTAGAAGCGGATCTTGGAAAAC